>LOJH01018476.1:0-11225 GCA_001685095.1 Ellobius talpinus
GATAGATAGATAGATAGAGCATTTGTGAGCAGAGATATGTACATTATTATATTTATATATAGTTTATATATGTGTAAGTTTATAATAATGTACATAATTATGTACCCACATGGATACATATATCTATCCTACTTTTTAAAAAGATTTATTTATTTATTACAAATTTATTTATTACAATATTCTGCCTGCATGTATCCTTGCACACCAGAAGAGGTCATCAGATCTCATTATAGATGGCTGTGAGCCGCTATGTGGTTGCTGGGAATTGAACTCGGGACCTCTGGAAGAGCAGCCAGTGCTCTTAACCTCTGAGCCATCTCGCCAACCCCTATCCTACTTTTTCTTAACCATGACTCCCATTGTGGCATTTTCTCTGCGCTCACTGAGCATATTCCTTCCTTCTTCATGCTTTCCCAATGCCTGTGTGTACCTTTGACCAGGCTGCCTTTTGCATGAGATTGGAGGGTAACCCAGGCTTGTTTCAACGTCTAGAGTGCTAACTATTCCATGATGGAACCAACCTAGGCCTGTTTTGGTAATTAACTTTAACTGTCCAGTTTCATGTCAGCATTTTAGAGGTGTGTGGTCTGTGATGAGACAGACTCAGAACTCAAGAATCCTAAGGTAAACTCTGGCTCAGTCACTCTCAGTGGCATTGGGTACATAACATAACACCTCGGGTTTGTGTTTCTTTAAAAGAAATTGTAATTAAAAAATAATTCACTGCCCCATCTCCTCCAAGATCCATCTCTCCTTCCATACACAACAAATGTTGTATCTTTTTCTTCCCCTTCAAGACCAGTTGGTGCTGTGCAAATATTCTCAGATAATGTAGTTTCTCACAGGAGCATTGTAGACTTAAGAGGGGTTACACTCCTATAGAAAACTGTTCCTTTCTCTCCCACCAGGTTAACAGTTGCCAGTGGCTCCATAGATGGGGTAGGAGTTCATGCCCAGCTCCCAGCTCCATGCAGTGTGGTCTGGCTCGGGCTGCACAAGTCTTGCGCATGCTGTACCAATTGTGATTTCATGTGTGCAGCTGTTCTGCTATGGCCAGCAGACACTGTTTGTTTGTGAGCCCCCCACCACTGTGGCTTTACACCCTTTGTGCTGCCTCATCTGCAATGATCCCTGAGCCTTGGAAAGAGGGGTGATTTGGGTTTTTTGAATGTCCCCTAACCAATATAAGTTCCAGGTACCTGGTAGAATGGCTTCCTAAAGAGAAGGATCCCGAGGAAGTCACTATTCGCTTTTCCCAGTTCCCCACACTGTGTGTGCATATAGAAACTGGTCAGCACACAATTCCTTCTCAGCTGTTCTGGAAGCTGACCATGGACAAGTGACTTGTTCTCAATATGGCAATGTTGGATATAGAAGTGGTAGGTACCTCACTAGGGCTAGGTTTCTTCATCTGCAAATGCCTCTCCAAGCATTCTTTCTTTGCTGACTGGATGCAGATAGCAACAGGGCCCTTGGCTAAGGGGTTCTTCTCTTGAGCAAGAAGAGTTTAAGTCAAGAAAGCTTGTTTTAAGCACATTTGTTGGGCCCTGCTCACAGTGTTTCCAACCCTGTGGTCCTAGAGAGGGCCTGAAGCATGTATGTTTCTAACCAAGTTCCTGGATGACTTCAGCTCTGCTGGTAGGGGAATCACCCTTTAGGGAGGAAATACTGTCCTAAGGGATGGCAGAGCCTCAACATGAAAGCAACCTGGATACTTGATGACCATGAATAGAGGGCAGAGTAGCCCTGCCAATCAAATATACCCACATGACCTTATTAAATAATCAAGACATAAAGTCTATTGTGCTTGAGAATCAATATATTTTGATGAGTCTCTATATATTATAGCAAGTCAATCAGCATCCTCATGGGGCTGGGGCTTCTGCTTAAAACTGTGCTTTCCTCTGATCTGGACCTGGCTTTGGAATCCCTCATGCACTTCCAGTATGTAATTATTGGACCACACTACTCACAGATAAAGCATCCTCATCACCTCTGACCTCCAAACTTTCTTCTTCCCTACATAGAGATGTAATCCATCCTGCAGTAACCTGGAGCTGCCTCCACCTACTGCATGCGGTAGTGCAGTCTGTGGCCTCCTCCTGGCTGAGGCAGCTCATCCCCTCTGATTCGTCATTCTTGGTTGCTGCCGTGGACAGCTTCTGCCCATGCTTTGCCTGTCTGAGAATCCTGGGTTCCTTGAGTGAGGGTATGGGATGCTGGATCTGACTTGTCTCAAATCCATAGTCTTCAACTGTGCCCTCTCCTCCCCACAGGCCTAACACCAAAGCCATGGTATTGGGGTTATGACGAGTTTCAAAGTGTCACCAACAGCTGAAAAGGGTCACGTATGTCTCTTGGCTGTATCACCAATCACAGGCAGGAATAAGACACAGGTCAGTTACTCCCAGCAAAGTTCCCGAGGCTTTATCTTGTCAGAATGTTATATCTCAGACATAACAGGGCCAATTGTGTGATAATTATATGTAAGAGATGTCCGGGAAACATCGGGAGATCACTGGTTCAATAAGCATCTGGAAGCTCAAAGCAGGATCCATGCCATTAACTCAAATTACATGAGCAATAAGTCCGCCATGGCTGTCCTGCTCTCAGCCACATCAAGGAAAAGAGGCCCTTTCGTTGGATTATTAAGAGGATTTAATTAGCATGGAATATTGTACAGGCAGACAACCTATGACAGAATAATTAAAATATAGTTTGTTGAAATGTACATTAATTGGTTACTAATTATCATGTTTCGTTTTCCTTTAAGGGCTAAAGATGTGCTCAGGGGAATGTTGTTCTACACCAAAGCATATCTCTGAGTGTTCAGTGAGGTATTTAATTAGAAATGAGGATTGAACTCTTCATTTTGCAAGGCTAGAAAGCTGGTCTGGAAGCCAGAAGGAACAAGCAAGGGAAGTTTCTCTATACAGGGTTTGCAGTGAAAGGGAGAGGGTGGTGGGTGGACTGCACTGGGTGAGCAGTGAAAGGGAGAGGGCGGTGGGTGGACTGCACTGGGCATGCAATGAAAGGGAGAGGACGGTGGGTGGACTGCACTGGGCGTGCAGTGAAAGGGAGAGGGCAGTGGGTGGACTGCACTGGGTGAGCAGTGAAAGGGAGAGGGTGGTGGGTGGACTGCACTGGGCATGCAGTGAAAGGGAGAGGGCGGTGGGTGGACTGCACTGGATGTGCAGTGAAAGGGAGAGGGCGGTGGGTGGACTGCACTGGGTTTGCAGTGAAGGGGAGAGGGTGGTGGGTGGACTGCACTGGACATGCAGTGAAAGGGAGAGGGCAGTGGGTGGGACTGGCAGACTGAAGGCATATGTGGGAGACGGTGTGGGGTGAGGAGTCTATATGCTGTGTGATGCTCAATCCTCTGTTGCTTTGCTCTTAATGTACCCTATCTCTTCCATGGAAAGCTTTTCATGGCTGTCCTTGTCATTCCCTAAATGCCACCTCTTCACTATCTGGATAGTCGTGATCTGTGCCTTAGATTAGCTTTCTGAGGTTTTCTTCCTCACTCATTCTGTTTCCTTCATGCTCAGGGCCCTTTTGCAGTACAAATCAAGAGTGAAGCCACCTCAGTATCTTTGCACGTGCTATCTCTTCCACCTGGAATCTTTCCCCTGAGTGTCCATATAGGATTTATTCTTCACATCTCATCCCAGATGATTCCCAAATCCCTTGCCTGACCACCCAATCTGGTGTCATATTCTTATTCTTCATTAAGTTACAATATTTTTTTTTCAGTTTCAGAGGCAGCACTGTGGAATTCTCCCTGGAGTTTGCTAACTTCACAGTATATGCCATGAAGTTAGAGCTGTATACAAGTCCTTGATACTGCAGCCCTATCTCCTTGAACAGTGCCTGGTGTGGAAGGCATTCTGCACATACTTGGCGTCTCAATGGATGAAAATGAGAAGGGAACAAGATCCCTGAGGATCTTGCAGCTCCAGTGCTTAAGAACTTTCTGATCTTGCAGAGACTCACAAGAGACCTGGAGGCTGCAGAAGAGGAAGTCTGGCCTCTTTGTGGGTTCTCTCTGCTTGTGCTGAGCAGAAACGCACTCCCCCGCCCCCTTCTTTCAGGAAGAGTTTGTGGACTGGAGTCCACCTAGGCCCACAGTTCCCACAATTCCAGAGCCTTCATGCATCAGTGGACACATGGGGACACCTCCAGGGTTCACCTCTTTAAGGAGTGATCTCCTCTCCCGAGCCTTTGCCACTTGCTCCATCAAACTGCTTCACAGGGTTTTAGCAAAACCAAGACCCTCTTTTGACTTTGCAAAGCCTGGATGAAGGCTGAGAGGTTTCGAGCGAAGGCTCCAGTGTTTGAAGAGTCCAACAACTTGGTACTGTGGCAGCATTTTCCTGGGTTCCGAGTCTACCATTCTGTGCTCCTCCCATAGGGATTTCTAGGGAATGCCATCGATGCTGATGACATAGGAGGTTCTAACTCTGCTTTCCCAAAGAATATGGGCATCCTCCCCCACCATGCTTCTGCCTCTCCCCTGTATGGCCTCTGGCCGCTGTTTCCTACTGTGTCTCAGTGACTTGGATACATCACCTCCCTTCCCTGTGTGAACTACCTTCCTCTCCTGGGACACTGAGAGCCCTAAGCCAACAGCTAGTTGCATCTCAGCACTGAGCTGGATGCTTTGTTGAGCTCTGTTACTATCTTTCTGTCTTGATGCTGCACCTTATTCCAGCAGATGCCAGTGATGCCTTCTTAGGGTGTGGTACAGCCCAGAAGAGTTCTACTTTCACCCGGGGCTTGAACTACATCTTATTACTACATCCTTTGTCTCCATGTGTGTATTTCAGAAGGGGTGGTTTATGGAGGAGCCCATATCCTGGAAGGATGGAGGACCAAGATCCTGAAGTAAATGTGTACTGCACCATTTCCTACTCAGGCTTTCACTCCCATCAAATGCCACAGTCAGCCTTGTGGTTGCTGCTGGGACCTGTGGGGTTGCCAGTGACAGGCATAGGATATCATGGGAAGAAGAGCCAGTATGCATGACACTGAGCATAGTGGGTACCTCAGTGACATCCAGGAACCATCCCAGCCGACATACACAGTAGGACAGTTATTTACACTCAGAGACAAGCAACGATCACTATAAAGCTTGATGATGTGTTAGCTACACAACAGAGTGTTTCTTGTCTAAAGAAGGGATAAATGCATTTCATAATCTGGTGAGACAGATAAAGCAAGGGCTATGTGCCCAGCTGGAGAACACAAAGAATGTTGAGAAAAGAAACTGGGGTGTCTTGAAGAGGTCCATTTGAAACAGGCTTCAGTGATTGGCTAGGCGTTCGAGAGGCAAACAATGCTATTATGGACACGGGATGATGGTGATGGTAAGAAAGAGGACATATTTAAGCCAGGGAACAACCTACATGAACCCTCTGTGCCTCCCACAAATAGACTAGCCCATGAACTACTGTAAAACAAGAGAATTAAAGGACAGATTAAATGCATTGTATGCAAATACAGTCTAGGTTGTAAATTATAGTAAAACAAGACTTACAAGATAGCTTTAAGCCTATGGGAGTTTAATTCAAAGCTAAGGAATTTGGATTTCATTTTGTGCAGGAAGATTGCTTTTCAATTGTTTTCTAGGTGATAATAACTATATTCATCTTAAATTCTGTGAAGAAAACTTGAATGCCAAGAAAGTAAGAAGAAAATAGCACACAAACCCAAGTCACAAAAATAATTACAGATAACATTTGATTAGGTGCTGTATTATAGGTGTGTGCCCTGATCTAACACTGTGAGCTGCTATCTAAGGAAAGCCTTTGAATAGGAGACTATCATGATCCAATGAGCATTCCAGGAAGATCCCATAGCAGCTATTGGGAGGAGGGCGGGTGGAAGCTGTTACCAAAAAGTCCTGCTGAGGTTGGGAAGCCCTCAGCACCAGCTGAGTCTTGGAAGAATGTAAACGGAGCAGAAGAAGGGTCACACGTCATCAGAGACAGAACAACTCCATGAGGACAAAGCAGCCCTTTTGCTAAGTTAAGCCTGAGGTCAACTGTGCAATCAATTACCTATCAATGACTGCGAAGATTCCCTTCTCCAGGCCCCAGGACCACTCCCTAATCATACATAGGCACCCATGATCCTCTACCCTGGAAAGTGTACCTCTCCTGGGGAAAGATTAGATTGTGGGACTCCACCCCCTGATGCCTTCTCCTCCCGCTAGAAGGCTGTCTCTTGCAGGCTGTTGATCTGAAAAGTAAGAGCCAATGTCTCCCTCATTTCAGCCAGGGGCAGACAGCCGCTGCTCCCCTTTTCCCACCCTCTCCTAACACCAGCATCCTGCTGCCACCCAGCTGAGCCCGGAAAATGAAGGCTATCGCGGAAGAGCCTGGGGCTGGTCTGAGGGATGAGATGTGCTGCTGTCAATTAAGATTGAGAGACCAGATAATTGAGGACCTTAGAACAAGACTCCATAGACTGCCAGGATTGCCTCACAGCATGGACCGTATTAAAAATCCCATCCTCCACTGCTTCCCGGCTGCCTCCATGGCCTGTTTCAAGTGCTATTTTATAAGCAGTGTTTTCAGAGAGTTAACAAACCTGGAGGGGCCCTGAAAAAGAAAGGGACTTTGCTGAATAGCTTTTCGCTTACCAGAGGAAATGAGAGATGGTTTTCCCTGTAACCCAGTTTCCAAAGCCTATTATTACGGAGTACTGGGAAGATTTGCGTCCTGCCAGGCTGGGGTGGAGGACTTGCCTGCTGGAAAGGGAAGCTTAGGATGGACCGGGAGGTTGCTGAGGATAGGGAAGCCATCCAAATGATGAACACTATCTCCCCTTTGTAACTCAAAGAGTCTCTCACCAACTCCCAGTTCTGCACTGATTTTTTCCTAAAAGCATGACCTGGGAAAGAACACACTGTACCAGCGGTGACCAGGGCTTCATGCGCTAGGACGTGTGTCTCAGTCCTAGACTCTTCTTACTTACTTGACCTATGGTTTCCCATGCTGTAAGAGAAAGAGTAAGACCCTCCCCAGGCGGCTGTCACAAACGGGAGTCAGACACCAGTGTGAAGTACCAAGTCTGTGCAGGCTCACTACATCCTCTCCTTCTTGCCCATCCTTGGTCCCTTCAGTAGTCTTCAGGAGAAGACCCACCAGTGGGAGATAACATTTTTTTTTCCCTTCAGGTAAAATTTTTAGGGTAGTGAATTGTCAAAGGCTACCTAGTGAGTTCTTGGCGAAGCAGAAGCTGGGGAGCTGCTGACATCTCAAGCTGGGGTGTTTTGTTAGTAAGAGGGCATGACCCCTCTGTCAGGATGCTCTAGAGCTGGGGCAGGAGGTAGGGGTCTTTTCCTTTCCAGAGTTGCATCTTCAGTCCACAGACTGTCTCCATAAGGGCCCTGGGCAGTAGGAACATTCAAACCACTTGTCTAGGGGAACTTGAGATTGTTCAAGAGAAAGGGATTGTGGGTTCTCTGGCAACTTCCAAGGTGGGATTAGACTCTTCCAAGGATGATTACATATGACTCAAATACTAAGAGTCATCTCCAAGGACAGTGGTATTGCTGCTGGGAGAGTTGTGAAGCTGGCACATAAGCTGGAGGTGATTGAACAGTTGAGGGCACTAAATTAATAAAGCATAGTAGAACTGGGGAAATAGCTAAGTCAGTACAATGCTTGCCCCACAAACGTGAAGACTTAAGTTGGATCCCTCCAGTCAATGTGAAAAAGCTAGACAGCGTTTCACATACATGTCATCACATACATGTCATCACATACATGTCATCACATGCATGTCATCACATGCATGTCATCACATACATGTCATCACATACATGTCATCACAATATTGTAGAAGCAGAGATGGACAAATCCCTGCAGCTCACTGAGAAGCCAGAGTCACCTACTTAGGGAGCATCTAGCCAGTGAGAGAACAAAACAAAACAAAACAAAACGAAGTTGACAGTGCCTAGTGAAGAAACACATTCAATGTTGACTTCTGTCCACATGTACCTTCACACAGATGGATACCTACAAAAACATGTACACACTATTAATAATAAATCAATACAGAGTTTTATTAATTATTATAAAACCCATAAAAGTTTCATCGGGTATTAGGATAATTATCCCAATATCAATCGACTCCTCAAGTCTCAGAGCCTTGAGAGGTCCCAAGACAGCAGTTGTTACAATTTCAAGTGGAAATTGACCTCCTATGCAAACCTGACAGAGGCTGTTAGGAATCAAGGTTCACGGCTCTTGCCCTCTGCAGCCCTGTGGAGGGGGATTTCTCAGCGAGGAAGCTCCCTTGAGACCAGCTAACCTTCACTGTATTCTTTCCATACAACGTCTTAGACTCAGTCAGTTCCCATGACCACAAGCAGGTGATGGATTATTATTGACAGCCTTCCTTTTACGACGATGGAGAAACTCTGGCTAAGAGGCGCAATGCTTACTCTTCTCCCTCCTCTGTACTTGGAAAGGTTGGGAAGTGGGCAGAAAGCTCTGTAGAGCAGGAGGACCCGAGAAAGAAGCCTCCCCGGGTCTGAAACAGCTAGAAGGCCAGGAAGTGTCTTCTAGAAATGGGGAGAATAGCACAGGTGGCCTTGGAGACCCAGTGAGATAATACTGAAGGAAAGATGTCCTAAAGTGCCTGCTGGTGTTTGCAATCACATTGGTGAGTTCTCAGAACTGCCAAGTGGCTTTAATGGGATCAGGGTTATTTAGCTGAGTTGGAGATAGTGTGAGTCTATGTACAGATGACATCAGGTCTCCATCTGAAAGGATTTGAGATTGAAAGGCGGGGCAACAGCAGTGGAATTCAAAGGGTCAAACTGTACCCGAGACTCTCCCTAAGTTCACAGGATTCTATTCATCTTCAGGTGTGTTTTTAAGTAGATGGATTGGCTTGTGAAGTGGAACTTGTTCTCCAGGTTGGAAGGAGTAGAACATATTCTGAAGAAATAGAAGAAATCTATAACATTATGTTGACAACTGGGCCAAATTTCCTATTAAGCATGGTACTATTTCTTAGGAAGGGGAATGCTTGCTTGGAATAGACCCTTTGGTATTGTTTGGATTGCTCCTTATCAAACAGCCCCATTTTCATGGTCTATTCCAAACAAACACTCCCCTTCTTAAGCAACCCCACGGTTGGACACAAGACTGCCTGGGACACGTGTATACGGGGAAATGTTCTTTGAGGGGCAGATGAAATGTTTGTTTGTGCTCCAGGTGGAGAGGGAACAAAGAGGGAAAACAAGAGTCAGTGGGGGGAAAGAATAGAAAACCAAGATGCACATGACGTGGCTACATAGACTCTTAGCATATTTACAAAACTCATGCAAGTATTGGTCCAAACGGCACTGTCAGGGCTGGCCTTATGCTGGGCTTAGCACGGGGCAGCAGTCAGACCTCGAGTGTGAGTGTCATCAGAAAAGATAGTAATCCCAGAAGGGTGTCAGCTGTCAGGAGTCGACAGAGATAATGAGGAGGATTCTGGGCTCCCACTGGCCTTTTTAGAGGAAGCATGTAGGTTTCTTAAATTCTAGATATGTCATGAAGGCTGGCAAGAAGAGGTCTATGATCATAGACCCAAAACACCTATTCACCTGTTTGAAGGATGATCACTGCTTGTGTCTAATGTGAGAGACTCAGCCCTGGTTTACCAGGCCTCCCCTTAGGGAGCAGACAAGTTCAGTAAAAAAGAGTAAGGTCACATCCTGGTAACCAGAGGTTAAAGGGTACATCCTGGTGATATAACCCTTAAAGCATCAACCTCCCTCAGAGTTACAGAGACTGTGGGGAGAGAGGACCACTGAAAGAACAAGTTTCAGCCAGGTATACGCTGGCACAAGCTTGTGATTTCAACAACTCAAAAAACTAATCTTGGTGACACACTGATGTCAAGACCAGCCTGGGTGACTGTCTCAAAATAGAAACAAACAAACAAACAAATAAAAAGGCTTAATAATAAAGCCTGGAGGTAGAGTAGTTGCCTGATACCCGCAGACCCTAGACTGTTGGTATTCAACACCACTAGGGTGGGGGTATCTTAAGTAAGCTTGACCATGAGCTCACGTTCTTCGGAAGGCCAAGGGCACTGCCAGGGTGCCCCTAAGCTGCCTCTCCATCTTCACAGATCTGACTCTGACAGCCAATGAGAAGATGGGAGGACTGGGATGATGTTGAACTAAATCTCTTTCCTGTCTTTTGGCTGAGTGACACCTTGATGCCAACAGGCCTCTCGTTATTATGTAAAGTTTAAATATGCTTAAGAACAGAAAATCAAGCAGAGCCCTCTTCTGGCAGGTTCAGAAAATTTCAGTCTTTGACGAAGCAGCATGGACTAAACCCTGATAACCCAGAATTCCGAGGCCACACCAAACACAGACTTGGCAGAGCTAAGGCACGGGGCTAGGGGGTTTTCGTTCCTGGCTTGGAGAAAAGGTCTTTGCTGCATCTGTGTTTGCATGGGGCAAGACAGTAAACATTTTAGGTTGGTGGGGGATGTGATTTTAGCTGCAAGTACCCAGCTCCACTAGAGAATGGGTAGGAACATTCTTCATTTTCTTTTTAATCAACATTAGTGGCTGAACCAAGTGCTATACATTTTTTGTCTCCTACTCTAGGACAAGATCCTTACTTTTTTGGGGGGGGATCGAGACAGAGTTTCTCTGTGTAGCTTTGGAGCCAGTCCTGGAACTTGCTCTGTAGACCAGGTTGGCCTTGAACTCACAGAGATCTGCCTGTCTCTGCCTTCCAAGATGATCCTTACTCTTAAGGGATGTCCTTTTTGATGTTTTAAATGGCATGCCAGGTGTTAGCAAGGTCTGTAAATACTCTGGCTGCATGAGAACTCCAGTAACCTCTGTCTACTTCCCACCTCAAAATTGTTCCATCTGGTAAGCTGTGTGTACTCTTGTCCCATGAGTGCTACCCATTCTTTCTACCACATGGACATCTGGAGACTTCTTCGTTATAGATCCCTCTTCTAAAATGGACAATCTCACATATATGATTTACTTTTGAAGTTCCCCAAATCAGATTCCTGTTGCTTTGGGTCCATGGGAGAGTTGGGTTGTACTTGGGCTCTCTCTCTCTCTCCCTCCAGATTATGATTAGCAAATGGAGAACTACAACACAGGAGACCTTACTTCATGAAATTCTCTCTCTCCCCCCTCTTTCTCTCTCTCTCTCTCTCTCTCTCTCTCTCTCTCTCTCTCTCTC
>LOJH01018476.1:11335-21482 GCA_001685095.1 Ellobius talpinus
CTCTCTCTCTCTCTCTCTCTCTCTCTCTCTCTCTCCTCTCTCTCTCTTTCTCTCCTGATCTTACTGATCTCATATCAGCCACAACCCTGCCATTTTCTTTGCTTAAGCATCTGCAATGTTTTGACTTTTTCTCTTTTCTGTAGTAAATGGCTAATGTCTTGCCAGTTTTTCTAGTATTTTGGCCAGGAGCAGGAATCTCCACATTTCTACCTTGAAAGTCTCTTCTGGCAGCAGGAACACTCTCCTTCTGATCATTTGATCACAGCCACTGCCCCACTAAAATGATTTAGTGGGCTCCCGCTGCTCTTAAGACAATACTTAAGAGGCATTATCTGGTTTTGTCCTTTAGTGAGTTCCTAATAGACACTGGGGTGCCTGACCTCGGGAAGGTATGGGAGAAATATTCCTAGGTAAAGAAATGAATGGGGAGTGACAGTTTTGACAAAGTAAACAGCATCAGCAGAGGCAAGGCATCATAAGACAACCCAGGGAAGAGCAAATTATTCAAGACCATTTCACCTCAGTATGCTCACTACACATGATTTAAAGGCTTCCCTGCTCAAAATACCACAAGTGAAAATCATAGCACTAACTTACCTTGTTTTTCCCCAATTACCAAAGATCTTAGACTATTTGCTCACCACGAAGCTCTTAAGATGGATGGAGCTGTCGGGGCAAGGTAGAGAAATCTTTCCTGGACCTGGGTCAGCTGTGCCACAGACAGACAAATGGACATGTGTTCAGGGAGAAGAGTCATCAATTTGCTAAAAGTAACACTTTCGCCAGTTTGTCACAGAAGCCCTGCGAGAAGACAGACCAATAGCAGGCACGCCAGTCACGAGATGCTGACATCCACCAGGATCAGAGAGAGGAACGTCACCTTGGAGACCATGCTAATTCCCAGCCAGCAGAGGAAATGATTAAGGAGACTGTTCCTCTGGAATCACAGAAGGACCCGAAGTGCTCATGAGTTGATTAAATAAACTTGCCAGGAAATGTCCAATAAAGAAAATTAGCATTTGTTGTATTTGGGTAAGAGAAAACAGGATTTTGGGGGAAAAAATCTATTGAAGACTTTGTGGCAATCTGTTTCAAAAATGTTCAAGGGACTGGGGGGATGGCTCCATAGATAAAGTGCACAGAAAAGCAGAAAAAAACAGATTCTGCTCCCAGAACACAAGTCAATATCAGATACTAGCATACACCTGTACCCCCAATCCTGGGAGGTGGGTACAGGAGGAGCCTTGGGACTTGCTCACTAGCCAGTCTAACCAAATTGATGAGCTTCAGGTTCAGTGGGAGATGATGTCTCAAAACAATACAAATACATGTAAGATGGAGAAATGATTGGGAAAGTCTCATGACCATGACCTCTCTGCACAAGTGCGTGTGTGCACACACATGCACAACCTTCTCACAGCCCCTGCTCCCCCATAAGTTTCTGAAGAAAGAAAGTCATGAGGTTCTTCTACAAAGAACCACATGAGGTAAGAGGGGAAAGTCACATGACCTTGACCTTCTGCACAGGCATGTGTACAGACCATACACACACACACACACACACACACACACACTTACAAACCTTCCTCCCCCACCCTACAGTGTTCTGAGAAAAGAATGTCTCTTCTAGAAAGAACCAGATGAGGTAATAGTTCCCAAGCAAGTAGTTTCCTTGGTGCCCTGGCAGACATGCTTAAGGTGAATGAACCAATGGATGGAATGAGGAGGTTGGAAGAAGACAAAGCCACCCAATAAGCTGGGTTCTATTATTCTCACCTAGAACTGAGGAAACCGAGACTCCTAAGCTAAACAACTGTCTAGAGTCCCATGAGGAATACATAGCAAGAATTTCAGTGAGATACACACAGGCCTTCCCAAACACCCCAGTGCATTCCTGGTATGGTGTTCTATATACATGAGGGGGAAATTTCTAAGAAGTCTGCAGGGTCAGAGGTCAGGCCTATAGGTGTCCTGGGTCATATGACATTCAACACCTTCCCACCAACTACCAAAAGGGTCATAGGATCCTTAAAAGGGCAATGGTGGCCTTACCCATGCTGTTAAGAGTTCTTTTATGTCTCCACCCGTGAATACTGTCATTTGAGTTCATGTATTTGTGCATAGGTGTCATAGTCAATAGACCAGTTCTGTCTTTACCCTGGATTGCTAAGCTTACATCCATCACATCCATTCATCTGTACCCGGCTTTATCCACTTAAGTTTTAAAGCTCAATTAAAGAGAGGCTTTGCTCTGACGCAGAATTTCTAGCTTTAGAATATGCTTTCTAAGCTGTGCTCCTTTCTGTAACAACGCGCCGTTTATAAAAACTGCTCTCACCTGTCGCAAGGCAAGACGACTACTCATCCACTGAGGGTCTTCAACAAGATGAAGAATTTGCTGTGCGGGTCAGTAGCAGCAATGGAAGAGTAACAGAAACAGAATGCAGAAGTCTAGAGACTCTCTCACTGCCTGCAGTGTCTGGCCTGTTGCAGTTTGCTGGCCCTCGAGCCTTCGCTTATGGTACATGCTGATGTAGTTATTTGGGAAGACATGGGGGACTTGGGTTGAGATGCACACCGCTGTGAGTCTGAATGTCTGTGCAGAGAAGAAAGCAGACAGGAACCTGGAGAAAACATGTGCAAATGTAGCAGAGAACAGAAAGCCCAGTGGGGATGTCTGCTTTCCTAGCAATCAATGACCAATGTCCCTTTGGAGCTCTTCCCAGAAGTACAAAACATTTAAAAATAGCTGCATGCCATGGTTTGGTTATTGACATTGCTCTACCCAGGGCTGTGTGTATAAGTCTACCTCTGGTGAGATCTTAAAATATTAGATGAATTTTGGTGAGTCACCATCCTGGGACTCATCTTGGGAATTTTCTCTTCACTCTCTAACCCATCACAGTCTCTTTGATTGTTATTGTTGTTTGGTTTGGTTGTCTTTTTATTTTTATTATTCGTTCTAGAGTTTAACTATAGATTAGTGCAAGTCTTAATCCTGTCAAAGAAGTGTCTTTCTTCAGGAGATGACGGTTAACACGGAGACTCACAACTGGTCACAGTATAGAGAAAAAGACAATGTATGCTCAGCCGCAAATGCATGAAATATCCTTCCAAAAGACTCAGATGTCATCCCAGAGGAAAGAACAGGAAGATTGTTAAGAGCCCAATGTTGCGAAGGACTGCTACAAAATGGCCTTTCCTGGTATCTGGGTTTTTTCTCAGGATAGTGTCTCGGTGGACATTATTGTTCTCAAGACAGGCAGAATCCTCCTCCAAAAGCCTTCAAAGTTTCCTCTGAGAAACTTCCTCTAATCTACTTGGACCAGACACCCTTCCCATCTATCCCTTGTGCTCCCAGGCTTGACCTGCTCTTTTTGTGTTGTGGGTATGGGGGGCGGGCAAGGATCTCATACAATCCAGGGTGGCTTTTAACTCTCTGCGTAGCTTCAGTTGACCTTAGACTCCTGATCTTCTTGCCTCAATATCCCAACGGGCTGGGATTACAGGCATGCACCTCTGTGACCACTTTATATAGTCCTGGGGATGGAGCCCAAGGCTTCATGGATGCCAGGCAAGCGCTCTACTATCTCCAGCTCTTCTAGCAGCCTTTGCTTTTTGTCCACATTCATCATTTTTGGGGTGCATATTCTACCCTTCCTACAGATCTGGGACTCCTTAGTTTTATCTGGTTTATGTATGATACTTTCTGGTACCTGACATAGACCTAGACAATGCTGGAAGCTGAGCCAAGCTTGTTAAATGACTGAACAAGTACAAGAGCAGCAGAGATGTATATAGGGCTGCTGGAGATCATTGCTACATTCTTGTAGGAAATAAAGCTCCTGTACTGGAGGACCACCCCCAGGAGAGGCAAGCCACACTCTAGTGTCTGAGGGCATCTTGTCTGAGAGGGAGATCACTCCTGGCAGCAACCCCTGTGCAAGAACAGCTTCTCAGACTGACCTGGCATCTTCGTGACTTGAGGGATGCTCATGGGGTTGGGGACTCTTGGAGCTTTGGTCTCTAGGGGCTTGAATTTTACCAGGTAGCAACTACTACAAGTGGAGCAGAAGCCAGGAGGGATGAGGAACTAAGTGGGAGCTTCGTCTAAGCCTGTAGATTTTCCACCAAGGCCAGGGGAAGAACCAAGTTTGGGCATCATCTCTTTGTTCATTCTCTGTGAGGCCTTTCTACAGAGCCAACTCCCATGCAGCAGCCAGTGCCAGGCACTTCACAAGGAAATCACGGGATTCACTGGCCTGGGTTAGGGGGCTCCAGGAAGAGCTTTTACAGTAAGGTTGCCTGAAGGATTGGTACTTCTGTATCCAGACAGAACAATCATTGCCAAGCCAGCTGATGTTTTTAACACGGCATGCTTCCCTTCAAAGGTTGACTGTTAAGATAATCAGATTTCTCTGCTTCCCAGAATCAGACCTTCTGAGAAGCTGACTGTGAGCTGTGCTTCAGTTAACACGGGTGAAGAGAGGAAATGACATTTTGTCAGCTTGTGTCCTGAACCAGCACTTAACGTATCTGTTGACTGCAACCTGTCCAGGAGCCTGCTGATATAGTCAGGCTTCTCCCTTGTGCCGGTGAGTGAGACCAAAGTTTAGAGGGAATTAACTATACTGCATGGAGGCTGGGTTTGTACCTGCAACCCCTGTGCCCAGCCACAGAACGCAGGAGGGGCTATATTAGCTTCCTTTCCGCTGCTGTGATTAGATACATAACCTAAAGTGCCTTGGGAAAGAGTTTATTTGGGCTTGTGGTTCCAGAGGGAGAAGAGTCCATTACAGCACGAGGCATGGCAGCAGGAGCAGGGAGATCACATCTCAGCCACATGCAGGAAGCAAAGGGAGCAAACCTCAGTCATCAGCTGGGGAGCAACTGTTCGAAGACCTGAGCCTATGGGGGACATTTATCAGCCAAACCACCACAGGGAACAAGCTGGAAACATTTCAAAGACGCTCTCCTAGCCCCACCACTTTGAATATGGAGAAACTGAGGACCAGGGGTACGACAGAGGAAAGGCCTAGTTTATCACTGTCTTTGTTCACTTTCTATTGCTGTGGTAAAGACCGTGAACAAAGGCAAACTGGGGAGGTCTAGACGTTCCAATCACAGTCTATCACTGGGGGGAGCCGAGGCAGGGACTCAAGCAGAACAAGGCCTCTGGGGGCAGAAACTGATGCAGAGGGTGTGGGAAAGTGCTGCTTCCTGGCTTGGTTCTCATGGTTTGTTCAGCCTGCTTTCTCCTAGCATCTAAGACCACCAGCCTAGGAACCGCACTGCCCCTAGGGGGCTGGGCCCTCCTCTACAAGTTAGCAAACAAGAAAATGCCCCACAGACTTGCCTACAGTCAATTCAGTGGTGGCATTTTGTCAATTGAGGTTCACCTGTCCAGGATATCCATGTTCTCTGTATTTAATAGGAAGCTGAGTTTGGCCTGTCCATACTACCTGCCTCTTTTGAAGCTTATACGGGGACTTTCCCACAGCCTCTGCTGGTAACATTAGGAGCCCGGGATAGGAAGAGCTGGATTGGCTGGTAACACAGGGACTGGCTGATTGAATGGAGGCCAGGTAGAGTAAAGGAGTTGTCAGGGCACAGGACTCAGGCTGTGATCCCTGGACAATGGTCTTAGCTTTGGATGCGCTGACCAGCAGGCATCCAGAGCTTTGTTCTGCTGTCACCATTTGGAGAGCCAAGTCTCACAAGCGAGAGCTGCTGTGGAGCCCCAACGCTGGCACTGTAATTTCCTTCAAGAGATTAGCAGATAAAGTCTCAGCTGACGATATGAGCCTGATGCTGGAACCTCTCAATCCTTGCAGCAGGTCAAGACTTACCTGGGGGAAGGCTGCACCAGCCTCTTTCTGAAGCCAGCTGAGCACATGTGCCTTTCTGCCGCCCTGATCTGAGCAGAATCTGATGGAATCTGAGACAGCCAGGCAGCTGCTGCATTCCTGTCTGTCTTTTTTTTTTCTCATTTGATAGCCTGCACTCCTGTCTGAGTCAGTTATCCAATTAAGCAAGATTTCAGAAGAAAGCTTCAGAATTGAAAAACAAATGTCCAAGTTAGGGAGGCCTGCCCTGTCTCACTAATCCACCTGGCAATGCACTGTGATGCAGCTGGATATTCTAGCTGCTCCAGATTATGAATTGAGGGTGCAGAGCCTCAATCCTAGAGATTAGGATATTGGGTAGCAGCATAGCACAAACCCCAAGTCACTACAGAGCCTCACAATGTATAAAACTCTGGCTTTTGTCTCCTGAGCTAATTAACTGTATTGGGTGGTCTTTGGCAAATAGGAATATCCAAGAGTTGCTAAGGACATGTACGCCCATGGGGACAGTGCCAAAGGGCACTGACTGTCATTTGCATCTTGAGATGCAATCAAGCCATCCTGAGCTTTTAGCCTGATTGTGTGCCAGAACCTCTCTCTCTCTAGATTAATATTAATATCCCCACTTCTCTGGAGGAGCCAGCATGCTTCTTGAGCTGAGACTCTCTTCCTCTCAAATTTCATTGTTTATGTTTTGAGACAGTAAGTGACAGCAGAGATTCAAAGTCCTGTTATACAGAAGCAACTCAAGATTTTGAGAGGACCTAACACCTACCTGTGGCTGAATTGAGACTTAGAAACAGAAATTTTGCCTCAGTCTGCACACACTTTTTATGCTCCTCTTGTACTGCATCTTTCTTTGTGTCTTGATCTGTGCTATTTTCTGAAATGGTCCTCAGGATGCAATGGACACTATGGGTCTGTCTTTCCAGCATCATAATCCTTATTTTTCTTTCCAGGTAAACGTGGATCTGTATGGTACACTATAATTGCATCACTCAGGAAGCTGAGGCAGATAGAGCAAAAACAGAGGGAAGTCTGGAGTACACAGCTGGTTCAAGGTCAATTTGAGCCACAGTGAGATCCTATCTCAAAATGCCAAGGGCTGGGGAAGTAATGAAGTTGTAGAGTTCTTGGTTTGTGTGCACAAGGCCCTATGTTTGATATCCAGCACCACAGGAAACAAAAAGAGAAGCCAGAGCCGATGAGAGATCCAGATTCTACTTTGGAAAGAGGACCCTCAACCCTAGATGTGTCTAAGGCTTATCCCATCTCCTCAACAGTAGGAAGATCCACGTGACCCAAGGAGAGGGGAGCTTGGAAGCTTCTAGGAAACATCTCCTTTCTTCAGAGAGATTTTCAAGAGGAGAGCTCTCTTCCTTCCCTGGATGTCTTCCTGTCTCTGTATGATGCACAGGACTCATGCAGATACCTTGGTACCAGCATGGATGGAATTAGCACTGATTGTTCCCATGTCCTGAGAGAGAGAGAGGAAGAAAGCCTGGCCCAGGAAGGACTATGACTTCTGACTATCACTCCATGGGCCAACCTCACCCTGAACTTCTGGAGTGTGAACATAGGCATGTTCTTCCTGTGAGAGAGACTTGGCATGGGGCTTTTTCCTCTCTGGCTTGGAGCATCCAAGACCATCAGGATTATGCTCTGGGTACATGGAGACCTTCCTTCCTCAGAACTCAGCATCTTGTGCCTTGTCTGTCATCAGCCCTCCTGCCTATGATCAGGAGGGTTGTACAAAAAGAGGGGGTTGGTGTGGAGAATTTGTGGGGGCTTTGCCCCACCTAGAGCAATGCTTGGAAGAAAGGAGACAACTGAATTCTTTGTTTTACATTTTAGGGTTCTTGAGGAGGTCATATAGATAGTCTGGGTTTACTGGCCCTAGACATAGATGATTCTTTTGCCTCTGTTATGCTTAGAATATGAATGTCTCTCAAGGGCTCATACATTGGAATATTTGTTTCCCCGCTGGTGGTACTATTTCAGGATACTATAAGACCTTTATGAGGTAGGGCCTGGTTGTTGATAGGCAACCCACCTCTGGTCTGTCTAAGACTCTGCTTCCTAATCCCGCCAATAGGTACGCAAACCACAAACTCCTGCTACCACAGACTGAGCCACCATGATGGACCATATACCCTCAAACTGAGAGCTAAAATGAGCCCCTCCCACTTAAGTTATCTCTGCCAGATACCTGGTCATACCAATGTCAAAAGGTTCACTACCACAGCCTCCTTTAAAGGAACCACTCTGCCACGTAGTCCACACTGGAAGCTTCTTTCTTATTAGCCTGCTGCTGACCGAACCAGGCAAAAACACAGCCCCAGAGAGAAACACCTGTGTGGCCAGGTATCTGTAAGGTATGGCCATTCTTGACAGGTAAAAGATGAATCAGAAAAAAAACAAAAATAAACAAACAAACAACAAAAAAACCTTTCCCCCTGATGAATCTGCACTAAAGATGTAGAACAGTTATTGTCAGCCAGGTGAGGGATAGACACAAACAGACCTAGAATGGAGGCAGCAGGCTCATCAGGCTGGGCCATAGGCTACATTATAGCTGAGAAGAAGGAAAGATTTGTGAACCTTCCAGAGCCACCCTAAAACTTTCATCCCTCAGCTCAGTGACCTCTGCCACCAGGATCCCATTTGTCACTCCAATAGGAGATGAATTGTCCTTGCAGCTGGATACTCAGCCCCTTGTGATCTGCCTGCCCCTGCTCCCACTGCCTTCCTCTGACTGACTCACCTCCCACCCCCTAACATGCCACCTTCCTTCATTTCTCTCCACCATGGGTTACATTACACCTTCTGCTTGGGATGTCCTACATCTTCATCTACTCAGCGAGCTCACATCTGCCTCCCAGCAGGACCCCAGCAGCTCCATGATTCTTTCAGGTGGGTATGCTTATTCTTTTTCTTGTGTTTCTGTATTAATTTTAAAATTGGACTTCTGCCTACTGTATTACTAGAAAACAACATTCAGGAGAAGTATAAAATGGTTGCGGTGGTAGTGGTGGTTGACTCAGTGTCATCTAGGAAGGTGTCTCTCAGCAGAGATATTAATGTGCTGGCAAGTGTCTTGGTAAAATCTGGGAGGAAAGTGTGTCTGGTGGAACAGTGAAGTCAGAGCACTGCGGTGGGAGCAAGTGTGGTGGGGAAGAAAGGACATGAGGCTGTGGTGCAATAATGTAACGGGGGGTCAGACAATGGCTATAGCAATGGCAAGGGGCAAGATGAGATGGAGTCCAACAGGCTTGGTGAGCTGCTGCAAAGAATTTGGGTTTGTTCTCAGAACAAAAGAAAGCAGGATGGGGACATCTTCAAAAATGTCAAGCTGGCTGTTGTGCGTGGGAAGGCAAGAGTGCAAAGAACGTTCTAATCCGAGGGGGTCTCTGCTAAGGGATGGGGTATGGTAGACTTGGGCATCTCTAATGCCAGGCTTGTTGACAGGATAGCCAAGAGGATGAGGAAAAGAGTCAACACTTGGATCCTGAGCAATTTGGCAAGTGGGGGCACCATTTACTAAGACAGAGGGAAGCAGAGGAGTGGTGTCCTTGAGGACAGTACATGGCAATCATACTGTGAGTCTGCCACAAGATCTCAGTCTCCTTGAGAAGAAGGTCTGGTGCATTTTTTTTGTGCCTGTCTCCTTTCTATTTACCAAGAGACCACAAATAGAGGATACAAAGTTTACCAGTGATTAATGCTTTGAAGTTGATTACTCCCAAAATGAATAATAATGTAAATGAAGTCAGGGATTGTGATGCCTCCAGAAGTTCTTTTATTGTACGGGATTGTTTTGGCTATCCTGGGTTTTTTGTTTTTCCATATGAAGTTGAGTACTGTTCTTTCGAGATTTGCGAAGAATTTTGCTGGGCATTGCATTGAATCTGTAGATAGTTTTTGGTAAGATTGCCATTTTTACTATGTTAATTTGCCTACTCAAGAGCATGGGAGATCTTTCCACTTTCTGGTGTCTTCTTAAATTTCTTTCTTCAGATATTTAAAGATCTTGTCATACAAGTCTTCCACTTGTTTGGTTATAATTACTCGGAGATATTTTATGCTATTTGTGGCTATTATGAAAGGTGTTTTTTCTCTGATTTCTTTCCCAGCCCTTTTTCATCTGTGTACAGGAGGGCTATTAATTTTTTTTGAGTTAATATTGTATCCTGCTATATTTCTGAAAGGTATTGGCATAAGAACAGACAGGAGGACTAATGGAACTGAATTGAAGATCCGGATATTAATCCACACACCTTTGAACACCTGATTTTTGACAA
>LOJH01018477.1:4055-25236 GCA_001685095.1 Ellobius talpinus
ACAGAATATTGTATACATAATAAATAAATAAATATTAAAAAAAGAAAGAAAGAAGTACAGATACCCATCCCATCATGCTTTTGCTCTTAGGAAAAGGCTTACAAGATCTAGAGCCAAAGAAATGGTCAATGAGTCATCATCAATCTTAAGTCCAGGTCACTAGAATGGAAACAGCTTTGTTAATACACATTGCTAGGTAAAGAGAATCTTCAGTGAGTAATTTCAAAATACATTTACAAAACTGTTTGATCAAAGTTATGAGCATTCATTACCTAGGGCTTTGTGACTGACTTGATATTTTATCCCACTATGAACTCATCTTAAGCAAGAGAGACATTCTCTCCAAGGCCATATACCATTACCTATCTTTGGCAGCTGGATTGGTTATGAACATACCAGCTTCTGTGGACAACAGTTTATCCTGGAGAGAGGAGAATACCCTCGATGGGATGCCTGGAGTGGGAGCAATGCCTATCATATTGAGCGTCTCATGTCCTTCCGCCCTATCTGTTCAGCGGTGAGTCTGAAATTTTGACTTTTTTTTTGCATGTGAGTGGGGTAAAAGATAAGGTCAGACTGACATTTGTTTGCTTCTGTTGATTATGTTGAATGTAACAGGAAGGATGAAAGTAATGAGTAACACTGTTCCCTTCCTTTAAATCTATGACTTGATTTCCCCCTTATGCTAAAAAGGGACTTCTCATAGAGGCAGGAAGCACATACTCAAGACCCAACATGCTATAGGACAACCAGTGAGAAACCACTTACCCTGTAGTACAAAGTAAATTTATGGCCAACTAAATTGCAATGTGTTAAGATTTCACCAAAGAAACAGGCTGATTTATCTCTAAGCTTGTACTGGCCTTTTGGGAACCTATTCTCTTTGGATGGATACCTTGCGCAGCCTAGATACAGTAGGGAGGGCCTTGGACTTTCCCCAAAGAAATGTGCCTTAAGCTGTAGAGTAGATGGGGGAGTGGGGTGAGGGAGGGTAAGTGGAGGGAATGGGAGGAGGGGAGAGAAAAAAATAAAATTAACAAAACAAAAAAAGCCACGGTGATGCTTAAGTACATCTTCAGCAAGTAGAAACTGAACAGGCGGGTCTTCAAGTATTGCTTATTATCTGCATTGGTAAGTAAATTTTTTGGTTTTTGTTTTGTTTTTTGAGACAAGGTTTCTCTGTAGCTTTGGAGCCTGTCCTGGAACTCGCTCTGTAGACCAGGTTGGCCTTGAACTCACAGAGGTCCGCCTGCCTCTGCCTCCCAAAAGTGCTGGGATTAAAGGTGTGTGCCACCACCACCTGGCGATAGGAAATTTTTAACACCAGGCACTATTTAACAATGGATCAGGCTGCATTCTAAACTGAATTTGAAAATGAAACTTAAGTCTATTTTTAAAATGATGTGACAACATTCTTGTGATATACTATGTGCAAATGGGGAAGAAACACTCCTAATCTGTTCATGAGGACTGTAATTATTTCTTGCACTACTTGGCTACATTTAAAATGAGTAATTTCCTTCTTTAAACATAGGCACCAAATCATTCTTTCAGTTCCTTAAATATCCAATTTTCTATTAAGCTCTCATTTAGGATATAGTTAAACTGGCCAAACTTGGTCATCTTTTCTAATTTTGAAAATACTTTTCTGTTGCCATTTTCTTAGTATTGACAAAAGTATCTGACATGACTTAAATGCAGTTTTCTTTCAGCTCATGGTTTTAGTTTGTCTTCAGTGACTAATTTAGGGGCTGAGGTAAGGCAGATCAAGCCAGATAGAGAACAAAGTGGCAGAAACATGTATTTGGAAATGTCAAACGCAGATCACAGCAGCTGTCCAAAAAAATTACATTTTAGTACAGGAATAGGGTGTGCAGTGAGGCTACTGCCTGCTTTAGTGCCCAGTCTCCACATGCTTCCCCCTCCAACATGGTAACCCCAGCTGGAAGTGAATGCCTCCATCAGGCTGCACTTTGTCTCAGAGTTGGGCATGGTGGTGTACATACTTCTAGCACCCAAAAAACTTGAAGAAAATCTTGAATATTAAATTCTTTTAAGTTTAAGCAGAAACAGACCAACAATTAGATTTTTTTTTTTGAGACAGGGTTTCTTTGTGTAACAGTTCTGACTGTCCTGGAACTAGCTCCTGTAGACCAGGCTGGCCTCGAACTCAAGAGATCCACTTGCCTCTGCCTCCTTAATGCTGGGATTAAAGGTTTGCACCAAAACCTCCCAGCTGATTAGATTTTTCTTTTTTTTTTAAGATTTATTCATTATGTATACAACATTCTGCCTCCATGTATGCCTGCATTCCAGAAGAGGGCACNNNGTGCTGGGAATTGAACTCAGGACTTCTGGAAGAGCAGCCAGTGCTCTTAACCACCAAGCCATCTTTCCAGTTCCGCTGATTAGATTTCTAAGGGCAGAAAATGGTCCTGATATTGGGAGTGACACTTGTCTGGGCTAGCTTTTAAAAACATTCTCTTTTGATTCTTCTCATGAAGATAGATATGAATACCTCTGAACCTAAATCATGTACTTTATTGGGGAGGTTACTAGAAACAAAAACGCAAGCACACAGGTACTGAAGTGTTTTATACACAGTGGGATCTTGCTGGGGCTGTAGGTTAACAATTGTACAGCATGGGTGAGGCCCTGGATCAGATTATGGACAGCAGTACGAAAAAACAGGTTACTATTATCTTTTAATGCATCTTTTACACTTTTATTTATTTTTAAATATGTATTTATTCTGTCTGCAGGCCAGAAGAGGGAACATATGGTTGTGAGCCACCATGTGGTTACCGAGAAATGAACTCAGGACCTTTGGAAGAGCAGGCAATGCTCTTAACCACTGAGCCATCTCTCCAGCCCTTTTACTTTTTTAATGTATAGCCCATGCCAGCCTCAAACTTGTGATCCTCCTGCCTCTTCCTCCTTCAGCAAATACTACGGGCATGCACCACCAGAACCGGCTATTTTACACTCTTATATTGGTTAAGTTCAAAAATCATATCAGTAGATCTTGCCAGTAGGCAAGAAAGTGTTTCAATTTTTGGAAAAAAATAGCAATAGAATAACTACTAAGGTTTTACCTTCTGGGTTATAGAATCATAAAGAGTCTAAGATTACCATCTTTGAGAAAGAGAATTTTATTGGACGCCAGTGGGAGATCTGTGATGACTACCCTTCCTTGCAAGCCATGGGTTGGTTTAACAATGAAGTTGGTTCCATGAAGATACAATGTGGGGCGTAAGTACATGTGAATGTTAAGATGCCAAGGGTTTACTAAATTCCATACACTGGCACCCTAACCACTGGCATAATACTGCTGGAATTCTTTCTCCAGCTACTGCTTGTTATGCTTTCTTCCACTAAGTACCTCCGTAAAAGCTTTTATAGACAACCAATTTTTTCAATCAAGGCCAATCCTTTGTAGTCATACTACACTCAGTAAATAAAAATGACATGTTTTCTAATACCTCCACCCTGCAACCCAGTACCACTTAAGTTTGGGGGGTCTATGTCAGGTTCTTAGCCACATTTAATAATGTAGTATGCTTTGAAATTTCCTAGCTGGGTTTGCTACCAGTATCCTGGATATCGTGGTTACCAGTACATCTTAGAATGTGACCATCACGGAGGAGACTACAAACACTGGAGAGAATGGGGATCTCATGCCCAGACTTTCCAGATCCAGTCAATTCGCCGTATCCAACAATAGTGGATTAAAAGTTCCAGATTTCCTCAAGTATGAAACCTTGCTAAGCACTCTAGGCTTTATGTTCTACCCAGACACTGCTTTCAAATGTTAGCTGCTAAAATCCATAATAAATGTCATTAAAAAAATCAAAAACCAGCCTTGGAGAGACTGAAACAACTACCACACACAAAATCCCTCTTGTGGCTGACATTTTAAAGATAGTCTTAATAAAACTTCAAATTCCCAGCCCAGGTAGTGGTGGTGCACAACTTTAGTCCCAGCACTCTAAAGGCAGAGGAAAGGATTTTTTTTAAGATTTATTAATTATGTATACAACATTCTGCCTCCGTGTATGCCCGCACGCCAGAGGAGGGCGCCAGATCTCATCACAGATGGTTGTGAGGCAACCATGCGGTTGCTGGGAATTGAACTCAGGTCCTCTGGAAGAGCAGCCTTAAAGTGCTCTTAAAGGCTGAGCCATCTCTCCAGCCCCAGGAAAGATTCTTGAGTTCAATTGAAGTCAGCCTGGTCTATAGGGCTTTTTATGATAGCCAGAGCTACACAGAAAAACCATCTTGGAAACCAACTCAAAATACCCTTGTATGTACTTGTCAATTATTTGCCAGGACAAGGACAATATTCATATATCAAATAATCCAAATACTATCACTCTGACTGATTACACATATTTTCTTCCTATCTCCACTATTCTAATAATCTAAGAATTTTTCCAATTTACATTTTTAAGAATTAAGAAATTTTGGTTAAGAGTGCTGTACTGCTTTTGCAGAGGACCCTTGGTTTCCAGCACCAACTTGAGGTGGTTCAGACTTAAATTCAGATCCAGGGATCTGTCTCTGGCACCTATATATACACCTCACCCCGCCGATTAAAAATCCTTTAAAGTTATAAAAAACAAACACTCTCTGGAAGGCAAGAAGACACCTCAAAGATTATTCAGAGAAAAAGATGGGCAAGGTCACACCTTAAATCCGAGCCCTTGGGAGGCAGAGATCATCTGTGAGCTTGAGGCCAGCCTGGTCTACATAGTGAGTTCCAGGACATCCAGAGATACACAGCAAGACCGTGCCACAAGAAAAGACACATACTGTGTTCTTTGCAAAATCAACCTTTGAAAAGTCAATGTCACCATCTTAAGCTTCCAGTGAATAAAAAAAATTAAAGTACACACAAAAGAAACACAAACACCTCAAAAACTTGAATTTTTTATTCAACAATGTACACTTATTGTCTTATTTGATCTACAAATCTCTCAAGTTTTTCTGATAAAATAAGTAAATCTGAGTATGGTTGTAGAGTGTAATTTTGTATTTTTAAAACACTGAACATTAAGTAAGACATAAAGGAAGATCATCATGTAACTGATACTTCCTTGAAATCCATAACATCAGCAACAGCTTTAGTAAATACCTAAGCAGTTATTTAGCAAAACAGTAAATAAATTTCTGGCCACTGTTCATCTATCTAGAAAATACCTACTTTTATTTTTTAAACTGGGAAAAATACTGAAAAAATTTTCAGAGGGAGAAGGGCAAACATCTAACTAATTAGTAACTGTAATTTACTAATTATTCTTTCCCAAAATTAAAGGCAACCCAGCTCCTAAGTAAATGTCTGTGCACACAATACAGAGATTATACTTCTCCAATATATTTGCTATGTATGTTGTCACTATGCAGGCCAGTCTGGCTTTGAACTCATAATTGTCCTGCTTCAGCCTTCTGGTCGCCAGGATAACACGTGTGCACCACAAAACCTAGCTACCAGTATGTTCTAAGACTGCATTTAAACGAACTATTGACAGATGCTAAAGAGTACTGAAAGCCATCCATGCTGTTTGCTACTACCTGTGTTTATAAGGCTATGCATTATAGACCACATTTTGGACATCTTACTATTTAGTTATTAACTTCCACTATGAGCAGAAGTTTTGCTCTTTTCAAAGTCAACAACACACATCAAGAAGAGAAGTAAATCCTCTTTTGAATATAGACAATGCTACGAAATGAAGTATCTCATATGTAGGAGCCTGGGGAAAACACCATCGACAGTATCTTCTACCCAACTCTCCTACAAATGCCCTAAGGAAATTATAGAAATTATTTGTTAAAAGATGAATAACAAGGTCTGGCCAGCACATCTATACAACCTTATTAGGTGCACACTTCCTGTCAAGTGAAGCTACTTAGTACATGCAACTGCACTGAATGGACCTAACGTGCCAAATTTCTAAACTTGTTGCCATCAGCTTGGCACTTAAAAAAAAAACAACTGGAGCTTTAACTACTGAATAATTTTGATAAACTATCCAGTCCAATTTATGCTAAAACAATAAAGGGTAAAAGGGGGGGCTATCCTACCTTTAAACCAGCTTTAAAATATAACATTGTCACAGAGCTTTGTATGGCAAAGTTTTTTCCTTCATTTCAGCTTGATTGACTTTCCATTTCTTTTTCATATTCAAAATTTCACTGAGAAGAGCACTGGATCCAATGGTTTATTATAAAGCTGATACAACTGCCCTGTTTCAAGAAAAGCCCTTTAATAGATGCAAGTCAAGCTCTCATTTCAACTGAACTTTATTCAACGGGTGCCAGTTTTCCTCCCTTTACTTCCACTGATGAACTAGTCCAGAATTGATGATCTAGTCCAGAACTCTGAACCATGTTTCCAAAGATGGTAAAGCTAAGAACAGCAAAATAATGACTTTTGGTAATGACACACAAATTAAACTTTCAAAACATGTGCATAGCTTTATTCATCTACTTAGATCTAACCTTTTCACGGAGCTTCGGCAAAACTGAGTGTGCAAAATGCATTTCTAAAACGTAATGCAAGCAAAGCTTTTCACATTTACACTGGCAGGAAATACAGAAACTAACAAGTCACATTAGGGAGACTTCAGATCTGTTTTTGTTTTTTAATGACAATTGCAGTTTATTATTGAGACAATTGGTGCAGACATGAATATCTAAACTTTTCTAAGCAAGGTGCTTTGACAATAATTTTTGTTGTTGAAAAGAGCCAAAAATTTGGATCAAAGCTCACAAAGAATCCCCAATTAATGTGGACTCCCATCATCTTCCTTTATTTTGCAAACAATGCTTTTTTAATAACACCTTTCATAACACTAAGGAGACAGCAAGCTGAAACTTTCAAAGAACACAAAGAAATGGTGTCATCACATTATTTGAAGGTGGTGCTGGGGGTGGGGTAGGTAGTGAAGAATCCTTTTTACTATTTCCCACTACAGACCAGCCACTAACAGACTTAAAAAAAAGGGGGGGAGTAGTGAGGGAAGAGAAACTAGTGAAGTCACTTTCCCATTTTATAAAAGAGTTCCAGTTTGACAAGATCTATGACTTTAAACAGAGAGCACCAGTTGGGCAATAGAATGAGCATTTCAACTGCATAAAAATCAGTGAGGTGATAAGAACCATCAGCATCTCAGGCATTACTACATGGCCTTTCCAAAGTTAATATACATGCAAGGCACACCGATAGAAAAATAGATCTCTGGCCAACAAATATATTAAGTAAGCAAATTAAAATTTTGGCTCTGTAATATTGGCAACATCAAAATATAACCAGATAGCTTTGGACCACACATCTTTCTCATATTCCTCCACCTCATTTGGTGTCCCTCCCCTACAGACTTTTTGGGTTTTTTTTTTTTCTCCTTCATGTTTGACTATGTGCTTGAGAAGATTTTTCCTTTGTCAAGTAGCATTCTTATACTTTTGTTTACCTTTGTTAAGTGAAATATACACTAGAGAAGCAGAATAGTTGGGAGCTTAAGACTAAATATGACTGGTTCAGGGCAGCATTACTTTTCTGATGCAAACTAAAAAAAAAAGCCAGCTTACTGACAAAAAAGAAAAATTACTTCCTTTACTCCTTCCCAATTCTTTGAAGAGAGGGAATAATAGAAACAAAGCTAAGGTTTAAACAATTTTCAGTAGTAGAAGACACTTTAAGGCCAAAAAGTATAATATTAACCAAAAGTTTATTTCCTAAGTTACTGTCCCCTTCATAGGTCAACACAAACTACAGACTGACTCACTCCTGAAGAGAATTATAAACTCTGCTCAACACTTGTTAGTGGCTGTGCTACAGAGAAAAGGTATTAAAGCAACCTATGGTATATAGTAATGTTAAAAAGTGCATCACATTCTTGATTTTCAGTTTCCCATAGCAGCAGCAGCAGGCGTAATCTAAGACAAAACAGTTGTTTTCATTCTAAAGATGCAACAATACCTAATGAAATGTATTCAAGATTGTGAAAAGGTATCTACAAAAGATAAATGCAGACTCAATAGACAAATAGAACTTAAGGTATTCGTTCATATTTACATATAAAAACCACTTTAACACCAAATCTTTACAATTAGCAAAAGAAATGTGCATTTTAAGAATAGATGTCACTAAAGCAGTATCCATTTTGGAGCCTTTGTTTAGCACCTGAGGAAAAGGGATATATGTGGAAAGCTATTGTAATGTTGATGTACGCTGGTTTGGTCTGTAGATGACAACTGATTTACAGCAAAAGCAAAAGACTAGGGGAAAACCACTTGTAGCTTTTATAACAAGGCTACTAAAAAAGACACCACAATGTTATAAAACGGCTTCAGAACCCTGGACAGAAGAAAGTTTTCTAAATAGTCTGCAATCCCACTACAGCTCAGGGTGTCTGTTAAGTTTCCAGGTCTTTACTATTTGATAGTCCTTGTAACACAAAAGTAACAAACTGCTGATGGTTTGTTGGGCATTCATTTTATTGACAGAGAGCTCCAAACTCTCACACTACTGCTGGCATCCAACAATTGCTTCCAAGACCTTTCTTTCTCTACTCAGTAAATCAGCACTTGAATGGAATTAATGATTTATCACTCTTTTACACCAACACAGAACGACCTTGCTTCTAACACATCTAAGTGTTTCTAAACATTGATTTTTAGAACTAATCTCCTGTGTACTTCTGGCCATCTTTAAGGAGCTACTCATGCTTCTAGGTTTGTTCCGTGCACACTTTCCAAACTACTGGGGTATGAGGAAAATAAGCAAACCCCACCTTTTCTTATAGATAGTCCTATCAAACTCCACCCTGGCAGGCAAACATCAACAGGATATTGTCCTTTACATGTATTTGATTCATTACACTGTAATAGTTGGTTAAACAGAGGAATTGTGTCATTTGAAGACATGGTAGAGTGGCATTAAACCCTTAGCAATTGGAGCAAGAAGTGACTTGAGACGCACCCTTACATACCCCATTGGACAGCCTTTTAAAATGAGCCAAGTCTTAACTGGTAGAAGTTCACATTACATACCAAAACCAAACAAATAAAAAACCAAACAAACAAAAACAAAACAAACAAACTTTTGGTGAGGATTGGAAACAGCCTAACAAGCAACTGTGAAACTGCTGCTGCTGAGTCCTAGTTTGTGAATGAACTACTACACCTATTTTCTCTAAAAACTGTCATTAAAGAAAAAGAAATCACAGCACTTGTTTTTTTTATGAACAATTTGCAGATTCTGAGTGGTAACTAACAAAGAGTCTCTAGATATTGGCTATCCCTCCTAGAAAGTAGAGAAGGGCAAGCTACTACAGACACCATAAACACACTTTATTGATGTGAAGGTTCATTACTAAGGTTAGAGGAAACACTATGCAATTAACTTCAGGTTGTTGAAGTGGGGGTGAATAGAGAAAAGATAAATACACCCTGTCTTTTGTTGGGAAGGGAGATTATTCAAGACATTTCACACAAAGTGAGTGGTATGTGACGCAAAACCCACAATCAAGACAAACTGAAAAAGAAATCATCACCCATAATTAGTTTCCTAGCTATTAAAAAAATAGGTCATGATTTCACCCTTAGTGCCATTTTTTCTAGTACTACCCTTTAAGGATTTAAACCACCCGACTTTATTCCATGTAATGAAAACAAATGGCACAAAATAAATACAAGTTTCATTCTCTGAATACTAATATAATGTCTTACACATTCATTTACTAATTTAGTATCTTCATCTTTCCCTCACACAAGCACCCCAACATACATACATCCACACACACACAACTTTTCAGTCTTTTAAATGGAGGGATGTTAAAAATCCCCTCTAGACTGTATTTGGTTTATGCTACAGTACTAATACTCTGAGTTGAAAGAAAATTCTTTATACCAACAACATACTGTTATTTAAATGTGCTAAATGAATCACAGCTGATGTTTCTTTAGAAGCTTACACAAAAATAATCAGAAAACAGATGAACTTGTAAGACTTTTTTTTTAATAAGTGCTCTGTAAGGAATTGTGTGAGGACCTAAGGAGAAATATTGAGACAAGTATCAAACAGCAAAGGAGATCTCTCCCAAAGTCCTGCTTGTACTGAGGCAATTAAGTCCATTAACCCAATGTCCAAAAAATACTGACAGTTAATATGATGGGCCACTAGGGATCCCAGAAAGGTGAAAGACATTTAATAATTACTGTATATACCTCTTAATTGTATCAATCAAGAAAATTTCAGTGGAGAAATCAAAGTGAAATGTTGCACTGTTTCATTTAGAAATGAGATTCTCAACCTTTGGACAAACAGAAGGGATACATTCTCTTTAGCTTCTCTGAACAGAGGCCTGAAAGATACAGAAAGGGAATTATGAAAGAGAAGGCTTTTAAAGGTAGCGAGTATTACTTCTAAGTTTAAAAGCCAAATTCAGGAAATTGGAATTTTTCTTTCCATTATGATTATGTTCAACCTTGTATGCCAAAAACCAAGGAAAGTTGTTTTGTAATTTGTGAAACAGAAGAACTTTAAAATTCCAGGCAAGCAAAATGACATTTAAAAAAAGACTGGGGTAAGGATTTGGCCCTAAGGCGACAAGTGGTTACACAAGGCAATTAAACACACAGCAGAACTTTAAAACCTATAAAACAAACTGGAGCCTCTTTTTTCTTTAATCAACCTTTTTTTAAAAAAAAAACTTTGAAAATTTTTATAAAAAAAAACAGACTTTTTTCAGTTCAGTATGTGGCGTGTTGCATTTTCCAGTTTGTGCAATGCTTTAAAGCTCAAGGATACCACACTTTGAATTGTACACGGGCCTGAAGCATCCTAGCTTTTGGCAAGCAGGCAGGAGACTCAACAATAAAAAAATGAAAAAAAATTCAAAATAAAACAAAGCACTAAATGCAGGGCACATCTGTAAACATATACATTTGAAAATTACAATATCAGTAAAAGTGATACAGTTTACAGGTGAAATGAAACTATCTGAAACTGGCCTACCACAAGTTTCTGAACCTGGACTGATACAATAAGTTATATATATTATGTATAAAAAGTTTTGTTTACATCAAGTGGAATTGGCAATCCATGCTTATACTTTTTAAAAATCTAAGCAGGGCAGAAATCCAGACTAAAAAGTATTTTTCTCTGCAGTAAATCAAATAGCTTGTTTCGAAGTATTTGTTAAAAACCTGAAATAATTAACAAAAGCAGAAAACCCATCCATACTACAATCGCTCAAAACTGGACATTTCTTAGAAAACAAATAGAGTAAAAAGTACTTTCTCCCCCAAACCATGTCTAGGGGATCCAGTCTGCCTGTTAGAAGACTGCAACTCTATAAATGCCCTGCTATTTTAACTTGTATTTGACAAACATGGATACACTAATTTCTGTGTCTATGTGTGTGATGTGATGCATCAGGCCAGACAACTTGTTATTATGCCACTAACATCACCCAGTCTTAAATTGGACCCTTAGTTTCTACACACTTAACACACACACACACACACACACACTTTCTCTCTCACTCACTTATTTTAGCATGCTATACACAAGCTGCAGCGCAACAGGATGGTAATGTGATGGTAAGACAGGGCTAATGCTCTTTTCTGCCCCAAACAAAACTTCCAGATTTTCACATTATTTTCCTTAAAAAAAAAAAACCCACCTTGCTCTAATGATAAAATATATTAAGATATAATTAGTAGCTAGTAAGCTCAGAAGTAGAATTTGCATGAAAACATGCCTTCTACAAGCAGTGTTTATTACCTCCTCACTGGCTAAAAACATTTTTTTAAGAACTTTTTTTCCTTTAGATTTTGCTGAGAAACTGAAACTAAAAGAATTTACAGGAAAAATAAATGTTTCGCTTAGATGTTTGATGAAAAACAAGAGTACACACTTAGTGTTAGTGACAGAGAGCAAGTCTGAGCACCTACAGCAAAAAGCAGAATATATTTTTGCTCCCAGTTACACAATTATGATGGATAATTTATCAGCCAATTCCTTGTTCTGCAACCTTTCTTTAAATGACACTCTTGGATTTGTTAAAAGTCACACACATAACCAAAGTTAACTATGTACCCACCAACTATTCCAGGATTGTAGAACTTCAATGCCCTCCCCCAACCCCACCCCCACAAAAAATAAAGGAAAGGAAGGAACTATTTCCCCAACACCCCACAGAGGCTGCACAACTCCTGGCAAGACATGCAAATCAGATTTAAAAAACCAACAACAACAACAACAAAAAAAAAACAACAAAAAACACCCCTGCAAACTTCAAGGCATTTATCCAGCATTCTCGCAGGGCTCAAAATAAAACTAAAAGATCAAGGGCGGAGAAGGGGAAATGCTGCATCACTCTGGGTTCCCCGTGATTAGTGTATCACTTTAGTCACACAAGATACAGATACCTAGCGTAAGTGGATTTGCCTTTCCAGTGGGTCATTTGTTGCCCAAGTCGATGACAGCAGGAACTTTAGAACCACGCTTGTTAAGTCTGTATTCATTAATCACTTGCATTCACACTTAAAAACAAAAACTAACAAAATAAAGGAAAGACTATTCGGTACCGGAGATTAAATAACCATGTGTAGTCTCTTGAAATAAATTTGATTCCTTAAGAAGTCTAATTACTCTCAGTTGCCTTTTTTTAAATAACTATATATATATATGTATATATATATATTTGTATATATTATCCTGTGATTCTACTTATGGTTCCTCTGCTGCGTTGAAGATCTAGGAGCATAAAAGCCTTGTGTCCCCCACGAACGGTGGCTCTAATGCTGCAGAAAGGTTACAAATAGTCAGTCTGGTCCTTCATTGATCTGGACTATCCATGGCTTCATTGTAAGTGATTATCCTTTTGGGATCTAGAGGCAAAAATGGAAAAAAAAGTAAATTAATTAAATCACCATTTACACTGCTACATGTCTGATTAAAATAAAATTTAAAGGCCATTTCTTTTTGGTATTATCCCAAGTGTTTCTTCTCAATTTAAAATGTCGCTGTTCAACACTCCCAACCAATTCCCAACAACATTGTCCTCTACCAAGCAGTAAGGGCAGAGGACAATTTTTTGGACAAACTTTGAGTTCTGGGGTTAAACTAGGTATAAGTTATAAAACTAGGAATAAGGGATATAGCTCAGTGTCACAGTACTTTCCTAACATGCTCGAGGTCCTGGGTTCTTCATTCCTTCCCCATACTCCAAGTAAGGCATGTAGAGCTTTAATTCATTATTTAATACAAAGATAGAAGTATAAAAATACTTAAATTTTCCTCAGTTTAAGAATTAAGCTATCAGATGGGCGGTGGTGGCACACACCTTTAATCCCAGCACTTGGGAAGCAGAGGCAGGCAATCTCTGTGAACTCAAGGCCAGCCTGGTCTACAAGAGCTGTCCAGGACAGGCTCCAAAGTTACAGAGAAACCCTGTCTCCAAAACCAAAACAAGCAAAAAAAAGAATTAACCTATTGTAGGGTGGTGGTAGCACATGCCTTTAATTTCAGCACTCAGGCGGAGGCAGGAGATTCTCTGTGAGGCCAGCCTGGTCTATAGAGTTCCAGGACAGCTAAGGCTACAGATAAACTGTCTTGAGTCCCTCTCCCCAAAAGAACTAACCGAGCTTAAACTGGGCAGTGGTGGTGTACACCTGAGTTTAAGGATAGCCAGGGCTACATGGACAAACCCTGGTGTTGGGGAACAACCTCAAAACAAACAAAAACTCCCCGAAAAGAATTAATCTAGCTTTAACAAGGAGATAATATAAAATGTCTTTTCTGGAACTCCAAAGGCAACCTGGCATGAAGACAACGTTCATTTCTATAGCCAGTAGCCATTTTATAATACAATTAGGTAGGTTTATTTTAAGGAGATCATATATAAGGACATTACTAATCATTAGGCAATGGCTATTCTAAGAAACAAAAAAGAACAGCTATGATATTTGCAAACCATACCCACCAGATAACCCTAAGGATGCAGCAGAGACTCGCATGCCTTGGCAGTAATCAAGTCTCTAATGAGATTGAAGAAGCACTCAACAAGAGGGAAAAATTCCTGGTACTAGAAACCTAACCAAATACCTCTGACTAGTAAAATCATGTATTCTGGATGAGAAAGCACAACCACTTTACTAATCCACCATAACCCTAACTACATTGAAAGTAGTATTTGTTCTTATATTGACAGGTAAGCCTAGTTCTCACCCCACATCAAGGAAACTTTTCTTTGCAACAAATGGAGACCATTAAAAAAAAACTAAAACCAATCAAAATGCAGAGTTGTGCCGGCTGGTGGAGGCATATGCCTTTAATCCCAGCACTCAGGAGGCAGAGGTAAGCCTCTGAGTTCAAGGTCAGCCTGGTCAACAAAGCAAGGTCCAGGACAGCCAGAGAAACCCTGTCTCAGGGAAGAAGTGGGGGGGGAACAGAGTTGAAGAGCCCAATCCCAACAGATGCACATACAAAACAACTCCTGCATTTAAGGTCAGGGAACACTGCAGAAGATAGGAAGGAAAGGATCAGGGAATTTGCTAGTAATGTAAAAAGGAGCACTGAGAAATAGTCTTCCCCAGGGAAGAGAACACCAATTGATCATCCAAAACCGAAACAGTCAGTCTGGAAAACATATACATATTGTAACACTACACAAACTAAGTGGGTAGTTATTTATATATCCAGGAATGTGTGTATATACATGACTGTATATACATGTGTATATACATGAGTGTACAAAATACAAAATAACAAAAAGCGACCAAATTTGAAAGCAACCAAGGAAGGGAATGTTTAGAAGGAAGAACGGGGAAAATGATGTTAGTCTCAAAACAAAAAGAAAACAAGGGAGAGATAGAAAGAATGTCAGAAACAAAGAATTTCGTCACTCCCTGTCTGTGAGCTAAAACTTCCTAACATGTAAAATGAGTGCCCTATTGACTTTATGACAGAAAAGGGCATCAGATTCCACTACAGATGGTTGAGCCAACATGTGGTTGCTGGGAATTGAACTCAGTGCTCTTAACCACTGAGCCATCTCTCCAGGCCCTTACAACAGGATTCTAAACATCCAAATCTAATGTCAGTGATCACTTTTCCAGTCAAACTCCCAAAGAAGATTGTACACTGTCCCCGTCCTTGTCAAATTTTGATTATGGGAAGAGGGTAAAAGTAAATTTGCTATTGTTTATATTACCAAACATGATTTCAGAAAAAGTCCCTTTAACACTGAAAAATCAAACTATGAATTTCAATTCTTAGACTATCATCCCTTTGCCTACCATAGATAAAAACATGGTTGGTTTTCTCAGAAACATTTATATTTTGGAAGGGACAGGAAGGCATCAGGAAGGGCTATAATGGGTTAGTGAGGGGGGGGTCATATCTAAGGCTATATATTATATATCAATAGATCATGAGCTCTGAGTAAAAAACTTAGCCTTTGACAAGTGTGGTGGTGTACACTTTTAATCCCAGCACTCAGATGGCAGAGGCAGGCAGATCAAGGCAGCCTATTCTACGAAGTTCCAGGACAGTCAGGGCTACATAGAGAAACTGTCTCAAACTCTTAGCCTCTTGTAATTCACACCAGACTAGAATAAACAATTCAACAAGTAGAGTATTTCCACCTTCCTTGGAATAGTCTTCCACTGTAGCCCAAAATAGACTTGAATTTTAAAGCCTCAGCCTTATATAGGTGAAACACAATGCCTTAGCAGTATTGATATGGCAACTATTGCCCTTTGACTACAATCAGTCAATACAAAATACAAAGCCTGTTCATTTGATAGGCCATGATTCCAATTAGTCTCATTAAAACAAATGATTTTTGATTAGTATTAACATTTCAAATAGTCAACCATTCTTACCTTGCTTCTGCAAATTCCATATAGATTCCATTTCTGAAAGAAAGAGAAAAAATTTACACACCACCTTCAATGAATGCAGTATAAAGCTCTACTTTTATCACTTACAATAATGTTTTGTTTCTACCACATCTGAAAAATATGGACTGATTACTGCTGGGATAAAGGTAGGGCTGACAAACAATAGCATAGTTCTATACAGCACAAGGTACTGAAATTTTCAAATTTTTAAGCATCATCCAGATTATATAATATCAATTTTTGGGCTGGCAGGATAGATTCCTGCCCAGCCTAATGACTTAAGTTCAATCCTTGGTAGAAGGATGCTGGTTTGTCTTTGACTGACTGCCACACTGGTGAGACACAAATATGTGTGCATGCGTATACACAGACAGACAGACACACATACATGTGTTAAAGAATAAAAGCCAATTATGTGGAACAATAGTCTGTTTACAAATATCAAAGATAGCAAAAATCTACATTTCTAAATGTTATTTCTCACCTCACTGTCACTACCCAAGTACGTATTTACTGGGCAGCCTATACTTAGTGGAGTATTCAAGTCTCCTGAACAGAACCTTCATCATATTTTATTAAACTTGATTAAACATCTAGGAAAAGTAGTTCAAACCACACCCAAATCAATAGGCCAGAATGCTTACCCACATCTCATTTGTTAGCACAATCACCATTTGCTCTAATTTCTATCAAACTTGCTTTATGTTTACTTTATTTGACATCTTACAAGAGCATGTCTAACAAGACAGAGTGACCATCTTTGTAGTGCTTTGAAATGAACACCGAAATGAGTAAGAATAGCTTATGATACAAAACCCTAAGAATTAGTCCCTGAAGACAGAGAGGTCACGAAATTATTCATAAAAAGGAATGAACTAGCACAAAAGCAAGATAATACACTTTTCTCATGCCTACACAAAAAGGTTATTTTGCACCATAGGACTGGATCTTCTACCTAGTTTCATTATGTATTAAGCATAGTCTGTTAATGTAGGACTCAGTACAAAAATATCCCTTCACATCTAGAAATTAAATATATAGATCTAAAATTATAAGTTTACTGCAAATAGAGGCTGAGAATTTTAGACTACATTCTACCCACAAGATCAAAGATACAATCAAAGCTGTTTATTTTGATTTTTGGGAGGGATACAAGAGGACAGGGTCTCTCTGTGTAGCCCTGGTTGTCCTGAAATTCACTATGCAAACCAGGCAGGCCTTGAACCTCAAGAATCATGGAATAATAAAAGATGTGCATCACCACAACCAGTTATTAGCGAGAAATCTAAAAGATAAATTACAAGTGTTTGAATTTAGCTGTATGTTTATAGCCTTCAAGTCCCTGGCAGATACCTATCTGGTATAGCAAGAAACTATATATCCAAGCATGGTTTAGGCAACAGAATAACAATTTGAGGCCAGCCTAAGTACACAGCAAGACCTGTCTTCAATACCTCCACCACGAAAAAGAGGACCTGAGTCAACTTTATTGAAGATGAATTCAGCTCAACTGTATTTTTTTAGAGCCTTGTATATACTAATTTGAAACGACAATCAACCAAAATAAATTGCCTAGTGTAGTGATGTTTCATTTGTATTTTAATAAATAAAGTTTGCCTAATGATCAGAAAGTAAAACAGCCACACAATCAGTCTTTACAAACCAGGTAGTGATGGTACACACCTTTAATCCCAGTAGCCACACTAGTTTGCTATAGAAAACAGGCCGTAGGGGTGCACACCTTGAATCCCAGCTCTAGAGAGGAATATAAGATGGGAGGAGACAACTCTCACACAGTCTCATTCTGAGATTTCTGGAGGCAGGCTCACCATTTCGGACTGAGTTAGAGGTAAGAGCCAGTGGTTGGCTTGTTTTGTTTTTCTGTGCTATACAGTCTTAGGTCACCTACACATACACAATAGAGTATTTTTATTTTTTTCTATGAATATACTTCAGCAAAGGCTATACAGTATGATCGTCTACCCCCCAAAAAAATGAAACTCCAATTTCAACAAATTCTTTTTAAGTGACCATTCAAACCAATACTACCATGAAGTTATTATCACTGGGCTATAAACAGACAAGTCGTTGGGGGTTCTTACACTGGTGATAATTTTATCTTTTCTCCCATTTCTGTACTATACAGAAAAGCACAGAATCTCCAAATACAGGAAATCCAATTAAAGGATAAAGCTAAAGCACCTATTTTTAAAATAATCTGTCAAATTTGGAGGCTTATATTAATAAGATTTCTATAAATTTGACAAAGGCATTCATGGAATATCCCAAATAGAAATTAACAAAGAAGAACACATAAACTATATAAAGTTGACCTTTGAGCAATGAGGTCAGAAGTGTAGGATCCTATTCCTAAGGTTTCTCAGTAGATAATCTACTCCCTTTGTTGCTAGAGACTGCTCTTTCCCACTGCTCTTGTGGGGTTTTTTTTCTGTACTAGGGATTAAACCTAGGTCTTTTGTGTTTATTAGGCAAGCTATATGACCAGTCCTCCTTTTACTTCTGTTTGCCAACGCATTCTTGTTACCTAGGTAGGCCTTGTGTTTGTAAACATAGCTAGAATTACAGGCCTATACTACCAGGCCGTTTTTTGGTCTGTCTTTGTTTGACAGTATTACCTCTCACCATATATCCTGAACTTGCCTTGAAGAGGCCATTCTACCTCCACATCCAGTTCCAAGGAATCTGATGTCCTCTTCTGGCCTCCAAAGACTATTATGTACATAAAATCTTAAGTACACAGACACAAACATAAAGAACTAAAAAGTAAGTAATAATTTAAAAAGATCACCAGGTGTGATCTTTTTAGGTTAAACACACACCTTTAACCCCAGCACTCAGGAGGCAGAAGCAGGTGGATCTCTGAGTTTCAGCTAATCTACACATTCAAGGCAACATAGTGAGACCTTTTCCAAACAAAAATGAGAAAAAGTCCCCATCAAAATCCAGTTCAAATGTTCCATGAATTACAACTGTTATACTAATTCTTTTCTATACTTTCTCTACTGGAAATCCTCTTATCTCTACTGATTTTATCTACTTTTTTTGTCTCCTCACATTTAAAATCTTATGTTTTTCTCCCTCGCCTAAATGTTTTAAAGGAAGAATCTCATGTATCACACTGGCCTCAAACTCTATGTATAGGATGACCTGACTCTTTAGTCTCCTCTTCCAGATCCTAAATGCTTGGTTTGCGTGTTTCTAGGCAAGTACATTACGAACTAAAATAGATCCTAGCCTCGGTGCCTAAGTATTTTTAAGGGAAGATTCATCTTGCCAAAGTAATTTTCTCACAAATAAACCAAGTACTTTTAGTCAATGGCAGGTATTTTGCAAGGAAAAAAAGTTCCAAATTAGCACTATACTCCTTAAAAATACAAGCTGTGGCAAAGATAGGAAAAAAAAATCAAGCAAAAAAGATTACAGACCAGCAGTTTCTTTCCTTTTCTTTCGGTTTTTCAGGACAGGGTTTCTCTGCATAACACTGCTGGCTGTCTTGGAACTCGCTTTGTAGAAAGACTCAAACATTCGCTTGACTCCATGAGTGCTGGGATTAAAGGGGTGCACTACCACAGCCAGGTTAAACTTGTATTTTCAAATGAACCACGAAATTAGAACTTCATCGCTTACATGCCTGCAAGACTGGGTGATGTTGCTGGCATAACAAGTTCTTTGCCCTGATGCATCACAAACTGGAGAACCAAACTGTTTATACTAATAACCTGCCACAAACTGACTTAACAGCCTCCAGTTGTCTGAAATATATATATTTTAATACTAGTAGTTTCTCCATAGGACATTAACTTCAGGTGATTTAACAGATCACAACTAGGACTAGAAGAGATGGCTCAGCAATTAAAGATCACTGACTCTTCCAGAGGACCTAGGCTCAAATCCCAGCATGCACATGGTAGTTTACAACTACGTGTAACTCCAAGATCTGACACTTCCACACAGGCGTACATGAAGGCAAACCACAAATGCTCATACAATAAAAAACTTAAAAAAGATCAGAACTGTTACTCTAAATTAGCTGTTAAGAGCCACTTATAGTGTTACTTTAAAATTGTGTGTGTGCACTACAATTATTGGACTTTTAAGGTAAAGACACTTGCTGCCAAGCCTACACACCTAAGCCTGGTCTCTGGGACCTACCCCCAACTAGGTTTTCCTTGCATAGTTTTAATTGACTGATTTTATCTGATATATCTTTCAAGTTGTCTCAGTTATACCAACTACTAAGTATAAATTATAATTCATCTATATTGCCACTTAGTATACGAGCTAAAATTGATCATCTGAATTACTTTGTGGCACTGGGGTTTGAATACTGACCACACCTATGAGGCAACTGTTCCTTCAATGAGCCCTTCTTTTTAACTTTAAAAAAGTTAAAAAGATTCTATGGTAGTACGGAGACATACCTTAGGTAGAGGCTGGTAGATCTCTTTGAGTTCAAGGCCAGCCTCTGCCTAAGGTATGTCTACAAAGAGTTCCAGGACAGTCAGGGCTGTTAGACAGAGAAACCCAGCCTTATAAAAACAAAAAGATTTTGTATATAGGTGTTTTGCCTACATGTCTAGTACCTGAGGAAGCCAGAGACACTGGGTCCCCTGGTCCTGGTGTTAAGACATCTCTCTCTCTCTTTTTTTTTTTGGTTTTTTGAGACAGGGTTTCTCTGTATCTTTGGAGCCTGTCCCGGAACTAGCTCTTGTAGACTAGGCTGGCCTCGAACTCAAAGATCTGCCTGCCTCTGCCTCCCTAGTGCTGGGATTAAAGGCGTGCGCCACCACCACCCAGCTGTTAAGACACCTCTTAAGAGAAAATGGCACTCTAAAGCATAATCGCATGCCATGTTTTAAAGTCTATTGTTCAGACTAGCCTCAAATTTTTTCTGTGGCTAAGACTGGTTTATACTGACTCAGCCAAGCTGGGATCCCAGACCTGTGTTCAAAAGCCCAAGTATCTATTGTTATCTTATTACATTCGTGTTTATTTTATATGCGTGTGTACTTGTGTGGGGGTGTATGCAACCTCTATGAGGTCGGAAGACAACCCACAGGAGTTGGTCTTCCCAGTCTGCCATGTGGGTCCAAGGTCTAGTAGAATTCAGGTTTTAAAAGCTTCGGAGCAGATGTCTTTAATACACTGTGCTATCTTTCACTATATTGGCTTTTGGTTTTTTTGTTATATATATTATGTATACAATATTCTGTCTGTGTGTATGCCTGCAAGCCAGAAGAGGGCA
>LOJH01018478.1:0-11924 GCA_001685095.1 Ellobius talpinus
GAGGGAGAGAGGAAGGAAGGATCACAGAGTCAAGAATAGCAACCACTTGTCTTTAAGTTACTTTTTGTCTAGACCTTGTGAGGCCTAGAGAATGATAGCTCTTCATAGTTGCAGATTCTGAAAGCTAAACTAGGAGGACCAATGGGAAACAAATGGACTGTGCATTTGTTACCAAATATCGATGCGGCATGTGTTCAGACATTTCACTCCGGGGATGCTGAGTTCAGGGGAAGAGATGTGGAGAAGTGGTGCAGGGTTCTCAAACCCAGTGACTTAGTGACTCAAACCCAGCAGCATGTACTTTCCTCCTCACCATGACAGAACACCCGACCGACCCATCTCAGGGACAACAGATTTATTTTGTCTCATGCTTTCCAAAAGTCATGACCCACCATGGTGGGGAAAGCTGAGCAGAGCCCTTTGGTCCAGGGTAGCAGACGCTCAAGGCCTTAGCTTGTTCACAGGGCATAGACCAAGAGCCAAAGGACACAGGCAGGAGGCAGAAGCAGGGGTGACCTTTAAAGATCAACCCTTCTGAACTGCTCCCACCACCTCTAAATGGTCCCCAGCCTCAAAAACAGCAAACTCGATCAAAAAGCTGGAGGGCAAATGTTGACATGGTGAGTCAGGCAGGGCATCTTAGATAATATCGCAACCGTTTTCAGGTGGGTTTGTTTCGCCTTCCCCAGCCCCGTCTGCATCCATAAGATGAGGTGAAGACATTATCACCAGTCTCCATTATAAAACTCCAGCAAGACTACTGGTTGGAGAAAATAAATGTCATTTTCTCTGACAGAAAATGAAGGGTTTAGGTTTGGGGACAGATCTATATATGTATATGAAAGCCCTGTTGGTGGTGTGATCCAAACAGAGGACTTACCCTTTCTAATGACACCTTCTCTGGAAAACAGGATAATCAACAGCACAGGGGCTATTCCATGGGGAACCATGCTACCTGACAAACTGAGATGATTGATAGGAAGGTCAGTAGGTAATTAGACAGACAGACAGACAAATAGACAGACAGACATACAGATAGGAAGGTTGTTAGGTAGATTAGATAGATGGATGGATGGATGGAGGGATGGACAGACAGACGGACGGACAGACGGACGGACAGAGGGACGGATGTCAGTGGACAGCTTTATGAAGTTGGTTCTCTCCTTCCCCTTTGGGATCCCAAGAACCTGGCTCAGGTTGTCAGGCTTGCTCCATGAGAGCCTCTACACCTGAGCCACCTAAGCCGCCCAAATTGAACCATTATTAAAGCTCTTTGTATCATAAGGGGAAAATAACTTAATTGCCAAAGAAGTTTTGTCTTCTTTAATGGTCTGTTTACCTTCTCCTGATATCAGAACAATAAGAAGCTATTGATAGAGATGGCAGTGATAGAGGATGCCTAGATCATTTGCAGAAGCAGACACTGTTATTAAATGCACATGATTACAATGTAGAAGACTGGTTGTGGATAACATAAAAACGCTCTTTTTGGTCAAAATTGCGGTGTAAAGATAATTTGGATGTGTCTGAGAATGTTAAGAGTGTCCGCCTTTGTTTCCACTTGAAAGCTGACTTCAAAACTATATGTGGAAATATTCCTGGATTCACCTTTGACATCCACACAGGAAAAGCCGTTGGTGAGTTTGGTCTTATGCATGTATATATCATGTATAAACGTATGCATGTATATATCACAGTTTGTACTCAAGTGTCTCACAACGTAACAGTACCACAAAATCTAATAATCTGGATTCCAAGCTAACAAGATTAGTTAATCAAGAAGCTTTGACCAAGTGTTAGTTGTGTTTGTGTTATACTTAATCAGCACCTCCTAGCAATTAACGTATGATAATTACTTACTTGACAGTCTCAAAATTCCATGCATGCCATGCAAAAATTCAGATTTCCCTTGCAATGCTTATTGTCTTACATGGCTAAATCACCCACCTCATTTTATGTTTGTGGGGGTGGATGTACCTTGTGCGTATCTGTGTGGGTGCACATGTATGTGCATGCCAGGAATTTCTAAAGACCAGAGATTAATATCTGTAACAACACTTTACACATTGCTTCCTGTGACAGGGTCCCTCACAGACAAGCTGGCCAGGATCTCCAGGGATCCACACACCTCTGATCCCTTCCTTCCCAGCCCTAGGGTTACAGATGAACGCCACTATGTGGACTCTGGGGATCTGAACTCGGGTCCTTACGCTTACATGGCAAGCACTTTCCCACCGAACCATCTCTCCGCCTTGCTTCATCTTATTTCAACTGCTAGTTACTCTTTTCAAAAATACATCTTAAGTTTTTTGTATTTTTTATATCATCCCTTTCCTTTGGTCTCATTATGAATTCACAGAATCCCTTTTCAGATGAATCCCTTCCTTCTGAATGGACTTTCTGTTGTGAATTCTACTTTTCACTCCTGGTTTAAACTATAATTTTAAGTCTCCGTGAAGCAATCTACTTGAGTGTGTGTGTAACAAAATACATTAACTTAAGGAAACACAGCTTTGTCAGATGAAAGGCAGCCATTCGGTTGACCGTCACACAACTGGTGGTTGGGACTTGGTTCCTTAAGTGATTCACTGGCCTTCTTGTCACTTCTTTTTGTGTTTTACCAATCACCTTCATTTTCCCAAAGCTCTTTAGAGGAACTAACCGCACTGCCATCTCTAGTTCTCCATAAGCCACGTGATCACTTATGCCAGCTTACATTTGACTTGAATAGAGAATATGTATTTTCATTTCAGGCTACACAGAGGTAAGATGATAAAAACGTTTAGCAGAAACACATATATTTTATCCAATCCATTCCATTTCAGACATTGATGAATGTAAAGAGATTCCAGGCATTTGTGCAAACGGTGTGTGCATTAACCAGATCGGCAGTTTCCGCTGCGAATGCCCGACGGGCTTCAGTTACAATGACCTGCTCTTGGTCTGTGAAGGTAATCTGAGAAATATATATCCTTCCTCCAAAGACTTGGCTGCGTAAGTGGCTTTTCGGTGGGCTTGTGATTTTGTACCATCTCTTCTGTAGTATTTAAGAGCTGAGTATGGAAGTCGGGGACCTGAACATAACCCTAAAGCAATTGTGTAAGACTGTTTACCTGGACCCACTGCTTTTTCAGACATCGACGAGTGCAGCAATGGGGACAACCTTTGTCAGCGCAATGCAGACTGCATCAACAGCCCTGGCAGCTACCGCTGTGAGTGTGCGGCCGGCTTCAAGCTCTCTCCCAACGGGGCCTGTGTAGGTAAGCAATAGGCTAACAGCCACCAGATATGGCAACTTATGGGTTCCCTGTTCCCCAAGGACTTCTCGCTTCCTCACTACAAAACATTTTAAGGATGCCTTTAGAGAGATTGTCTGCCTCAAGCTATCCATCATGCAGAAACACACCCACCATAATGTTCAAATTATTTTCTTGAGAAATGATGTTCGTTCAGTGGGTTTCCCTGGTATCAAATAGAATCCTTGAGATCCCAGTCAACCTGCACACATTGCCTGATGGAAGAGAGCCTTGGGTACTTGAAAGCCTCGCTTATATTAATTCAGCTGTGGTCCTGGTTCATTCTTAGCCTGTCTGTAATAATTACTAGCAGGTTAGAGAAATGCATCTGTGAAAAAACGGGGGACTCTTAATAAAACTCAGATATGCATAACATGTGTCTTTTTTTCTTTCCTGTTTTAGATCGCAATGAATGTTTGGAAATTCCCAATGTCTGCAGTCATGGCCTGTGCGTTGATTTGCAAGGAAGTTACCAGTGCATCTGCAACAACGGCTTCAAGGCTTCTCAAGACCAGACCATGTGCATGGGTAGGACCGCTTTTCCCATCTAGGGACAGACATGAGGCTGGGACTTAAAGACAGTGATTCCGAGGGCAGCCACCATGTTTCCACCATGCTAAACAGTTTAATGCTTTGGAGTAAAATTTGCAAGCCAGGGACATGCCTCAGTAGGTTCTTCTGTTCAGTTATCCTCAACATTTGGCTCCAGAAGTTCATGTGGCATGATGGTCATTCAGATGAACTCAGTGGAATTTACCCATGAAATGCATCTTGGAGTGCACAGGAGTAGTGAGGATGACAATATTAACACATACACATGTGCAGATATGCATCCTTTTATACAAACTGTAGTTTAGGATTTTTTTATACAAACTGTAGTTTAGGATTTAATGGCATCATTTAAGCTTTAGCTCTTAAAATAATTGCAGACGTAAATATAACCAGAGTTTTTAAAAGTCCCCAGTAACCAATATAAGGGTTGGTTAATTGTTGCGAGTGGTGGTTAATATGTTTGCAAAGGCTGGTGGAAAGGATGCCACAAGGCTGGGATGGCACCTTATGCCATACGTCTCTTGTCCTCTGTCAGAGGTCTTCTCTAAGCTTTATATTTGAAGGAGGAAGATAAAACTTAACACGTGGTGGTTTGTAAGTAGCATGTCCTCTGTGTGAAAAAGACAGGGGATTTTTGTGCGCCCACTCTATAGGGATCACCTGGCAAGGTGAGTGTTAAAATCAGGTTTCACTAATCTAGAATCATTTCCTTCATGGACTATCTGTGCCACGAGCAGCATATGGGGGAAGCTTCAGTTTACCCACTGCACCCTGAGAGCATCTTCTCATCATGGGCCGCCCCAGAATGACAAGAAATAAAAGTCTCTAACCTATGTCATAGATTCTGGTCCCGTGTGCGTGGACTTTCTGGGAAGGCTTGCTTAGAGGAGACACAGGGGTCTCCTTCTGTACTCAGAGAGTCTAATATGCTACATACATATTTTGTATTTATGACTCTGAAATTCATATGGGAACAACATGTCATATATGAACAATTCTTTCACAATAAAGTCACCTGGAGCCCAGGCCTCTCAGGCACAGCTCTCCTATGGAGCTGTGTCTGTTCCCTGGATAGTGGCCCTGCAGGCTGGCCTCCCAGCACAAGGGTTTGCTGTCTCCTGTCACAGATGACCTTGCTAACTATTCTCACTGTGACTTTTAGAAAGCTCATGACTAAATTCTAAACAAACCCCTCTTTGGATTTTATTACTTCCTTAAAAAGGCTGAACTTTTCATGATTAAATTAAGATTTATCAATTCTTGACCAAGTGTTAATAATGCTTTAACATTTGCTAGGGAAGCCTGTTCCTTTCAACATCTCTGCCAATGACATGTTTCTACCCGTTGCTTCTGAGAATTGCACGTACCCATAGGTCAGACTGGTTTTTCTCTTTCGTCAGTTTGCAGTTTTGATTTGTTTCCCCGTTTTCACATTCTTACTTTCCTCAAACAACCATGGGTCCCTAGCACTGTGCAGGGGAGCATCTAAGTCACGAAGTGGTGAGGGTGAAAGAAGATGTTAAGGGGGAATAGCTGGTTCGAGCTAAACGTCGGGTTCTCCTTGGTAGATGTGGACGAGTGTGAGCGGCATCCGTGCGGAAACGGGACTTGCAAGAACACTGTTGGGTCCTACAACTGTCTGTGCTACCCTGGGTTTGAGCTCACTCACAACAATGATTGCCTCGGTAAGTCTTTCCGTCAGTTCAGCCTTGGTTCTTTCAGAAGATAGGCAAAGCCGCTGAGCACTCTCTGGTTTCCTGCAGCCATTTTCCCTCAGTAGTCTCAAGGCCATGGGCTGTTTTGAGCCCTTCCTCACAAATCCAGTTTATCACGGAGGAAGGTCATCCGGACACCCATAAATGGACCAGGACGATTTAGAGGTTAGGCTCTTTGTCCCCTCTAGGTGTGTGTGTGTGTGTGTGTGTGTGTGTGTGTGTGTGTGNGAGAGAGAGAGAGAGAGAGAGAGAGAGAGAGAGAGAGAGAGACCCTCAATTATTCTCAGGTTGCTTCACATATTTTATGAGTTCATTTCTAATTTACACTCCAGCCCTAGCAGACTCTCCATACCCATGTCCATGTCTGGAAATTTCCTTGCCCATCAGTTTCAAAGACTGTATGCCTTGCCCAATTAAAAAAAATGCACAGTGAACAAGTTTTGAGATGGGTCCTCAGGCCACACCTGTGCTAAATACAGGATTTCAGCTTTTGCCTCACACTGACATACCAATAGGACATGGAATTGATGCCAGAGAGGTTGCCCCAAGGAAGCCGAGTAAATCTAAGAAAAAGGGCAACACTTACTTGTGTATCCACTGTGGGGTGCTTTTCGATGTAATACAATGACCAGGAGCTGTGAGGGGAACAATCAGGACAATGTCCACTATTGTAGGATCATTAGAGCTCAGCCCCACCTCCTAATTATCCCAGCTTCCCTGTTGATTTCCTTTATCCTTCGGAATTCTGCAATCATGGAAAGGATTTGCTGCTAGATGGCTGTTTTATCCAACTTCGCTCGGGTTCCTCTATAGGTTCTGTCGTTCTCCCAAGAGTCCTGTCTGATGATGCTGTAATGAAAAAAATAGTTTTCAGGAAACATAGGCAATGACTCACTCACTCACTGGTAATCAGCCCGAGGCTTACCTGAAAACCCAGCACCGGCCATCACTGTGGTCAGCAACCCTACACTTTACGTAGCTAACGTTAATTTTAACTAACGTAGATTTCTGTGTTTAGTATGCTCACTTCTTTGTCCTTTGAATAGGACCCTGTGTCCAGGTAAAGGATCCGAAAGTCATGCCGTCAAGTTACATCCCATAGTCCCCTCTCCTCTGCCAAAAGAAATACTTTGCAATTAGAAAAAAAAATTGAAAGATTGGCCTTAAATTATCAGACTTCACCTGTCTATAAATCTCCTAAGTTATAGCTCATGTCCTTGAAAACCGCAGCGGCCCTGTGTGACCGTTCAGTGGTTCAGTCCTCAGACCGTGTGTCATTTTCCTTTTCTGTCACTGAAGTACAGTGTGGACCTTTTGTAATGGGTGCCAGCAAATGTGTTTTTAGATTTCAGCTAGTGAAACGATTGGGTGTAGACGCTCCCTCTGAGTCCCTGACTTCTCTCTGCTTACAGACATAGACGAATGCAGCTCGTTTTTCGGGCAAGTGTGCAGAAACGGCCGGTGCTTCAATGAAATTGGCTCCTTCAAGTGTCTGTGCAATGAGGGTTATGAACTTACACCAGACGGCAAAAACTGTATCGGTAAGAAACGAAAGGTTCAGTTATCTTGGTGGCGTTTTGTTCTGTGAGACACCGTGAACCCCACAGTCTCACTCAGCTTATCCATATTTTACCATCAAATGATAGAACCACAATGACCTGTGCCAGGGACATTTTGGTCTATGGTATTAACCACCAGTTGGGAATGTATCATGGGGAGAGTTTTTATTGGGGACAGCGCCTGAGGCTATGTCTCAATAAAAGTACATGGAGAAACAAATCAAAAGAATTGGCAGCCTTCCTCCTAAGAACCATCCATGATATCGGAGGAGCTCGGGGCATCTTTGTCCATGGTGACCCAGCTGATCAATGGGCCCAGGTGGAGTCCGTGTTACCATTGAACACCATCTACCATTTCAGCAACCAGTTAAGACCGCAATGATTGTCTCCTGTCCGGGTCACTTTTTTCCCCCTTCTTTCTCTCTAAAGATACCAATGAGTGTGTGGCGCTTCCTGGCTCTTGTTCTCCTGGGACCTGTCAGAATTTGGAGGGATCATTCAGGTGCATCTGTCCCCCCGGATATGAAGTGAAAAGCGAGAGCTGCATTGGTGAGGCTTGAGTTTGTTCTGAGGTCATGGGGTATACGGGGAATGGGCTTGGTAATGGTAAGGGCTGTGTGGGAACCTCAAACCCAGCCCCTGTGTGCCTGCTGGCCTCGGGAGTTAACCGTGCCTGCATCTGTCTTACTGTAGCGTCAGAAATGGTTGTGTTGTAGAATGTTGGTAGCGAGAACTTAGAGACGTGGGCTTGTTTTCATCGACAGAAATCTTAATGCTATCAAGGGATTTTTCATTATCATTAGTATGTGTGTCCTAGATGTCAATAGAGACTACCTACTGAATTTTAAAAATTTCTACAGTGTGATCTCTGACACGTGATCTTAGGTGTCCAGGCTCCTGAAAATATGAACCAGAAAGCTTGATGATTCTCCTGACATTTCCCCTCTTGGGAAGGCGACACTTACATAAAAATGGAAGCTATCAATCCCTTTGTCATAGCAGATGGCTTCTACCGCAGCTCCCAGCACAGGAGGACACTGCACAGCCTCAGAAGGCCTGGTAGACACGATGAAGGCGACCTTTGTACAGCTCACCCCGGCACTTCTTGTCACTTGTTCTTTCAGCATGATTGACATTCAGAAGCAGTGGCATCTAAGGGAGGCTTTGTGAGCATGAAAGGGTTGCTGAGGATATGTCTGACTTTAGGTTTTTCACTCTCTCAGATCCTAAAGATAAATGCCTCTGTGGTTCATATTCAAGGCAGTTACAGAGCAAAATGGGCTGTTGACTTCATGGAACTGAAATCTATTTCAGGCCACATGATTAGACAGTATGTATCCCCATCAGTCTTGATGGTGGGTATAGTTTATTATAAGACTGATTCTTATTTTACTAGCCAAAATAATAATAAACGCAGATGAACCCTCTTGGTAAAAGTTTATTGAAAGCCTAAGATTCTCTGCCATTTTTTTTTAAATTTTGTTTTAAGGATATGGGAGAGGATTTTTTGTATTCGTGTATGTGTACATATGGATGAGTTCACAACAAAGTAGCAAAGAAATTCCATAGTCCATCAATCCCTTTCTTTCAAAGTAACAGTATTGGCTACACAGTATATATGTGTTTATGTGGTGCGGTTGTGGGGGGGCGTATATGCGGAGGTATATGTGGGAAACATGTATGTGTAATGTGCATGCAGTATGTGTGTGTAGTATATTAGTATATATGTGTGGTGTGTTATATGTATAGTATGCATAGTGTGTGGTATACATGTATGTGGTATATGGAGGTCATAGTATGTTGGGGATGATGTATATGTGTGTCTGTGATGTATATTGAGCATGTATATGTGGTTAGGAGAAGTATGTTGTGTGTATGTGTGTATATGATGTAAATGTGTGTGAAAAAGTGTGTGTGTGTGCTGTATATATGTTGTATATGTCTGGTTTGGGTAAATATATGTGTGTCTAGTATGTGTGTGCATGTTGGGAAGTATATATGTGTTATGTATGTGTAAAGTATATTTGTGTATGTGTATGTTATATATATATATATATATACACATGTATGTACATACAGATGTTATTCCCCTCACTCCCTTGAGACAGTCTCTCACTGAACCTGGAGTGAGGCTGGCAGGCAGCAAGCCCTATGACCCTATCTGCCTCTGCTTCCCAGTGCTGGGGCTACAGGCCCATGTGGCCAGACCCAGCTCTTAACATATTGTCTAGGGATTTAAGCGTGGGTCCTCATTGCTTGCACAGTGAGTGCTTCCACCCACTGAGCATCTTGTTTGCTTTTCGTATTCAGTTTCATTTCTTCATTGTGTCCGCCTCATCCTTATATGGAGAGATCCCGCATGCTAGAGCCATTGGATGTAGAAATACAGATGTCGCTGTGCCCTGTCTTGTTGGAAGCACCTGCATCTGTGGTTCTGTTTACATTAAGTTCCATTTCGTGTCGTTTGCATGGCCTTTGTTTTGCTCACCCATATTCATTGTGAAGCTGTTATCCTCCTCTGAAGGCTGGCGAAGAGCAGTAGAGTAACAGGGTGGCTACTGGAGATGGGCGGAAGGTACCAAGGAGCAGAACAGGCAGGCTGCACGCTGAGTGTGTGTAGGGATTAAAAAGCCAGAGGTACCCCTATTGGAGTCCCAAAGGAAGCATTAGGGAGGGGGCCACGAGTAAACGCCATCTGAGCACACTGAACCTGTAAGGCAGATGAGTGGGGCATGTCAGGTAGGCAGATGGAGCCCCCTCCTAGTGATCAGGTGACAGGACCTGGAGGTGGACATGGGAAGATCTGGCATATGGCTGGCTGAAACTGGATATAATCTTTCGCTTTTGAGGCAATAACTTATTTTAAAAGAATAAATTAGCTATGTTCATAGAGTCATCTCTAATTCCATCATTAAACAACCATTAATTAATGTCTGTTGCGGTATGGACAAATAGATATTTTCAACTCTTGAACAGAACATTGATTGGATTAACAAACTCTACTGTCCTGCAGATATAAATGAATGTGACGAAGACCCCAACATTTGCCTTTTTGGTTCCTGCACCAACACCCCCGGGGGCTTCCAATGCATCTGTCCCCCTGGCTTTGTCTTGTCTGATAATGGACGGAGATGCTTCGGTAAGCTGTGGTGTGACTTCTCTGTCAGCGTGTCCCCTAGACGGTTAAAATTTGGACAGTGAAGCTTCGTGCTCAGGCTTTATTATGATAAAATATTTGTCTATTAGTAATACACAGTCTGCAGTTACAGCACGGACTTCTCAAGAGTGTCTCAAATGGACAGCGTTAGAGCAGTCTGTTAAGACTGTTAGTACAATGTTTAGATTTTATGCTAAAAGAAAAATCATCTTGGTTTACCATTTTCATTTGGTTGCTGGCATGGGCTGTTATTTATCAGTACACGAGTTCCCTCGGGCATCGTTTAACTTACTGGATGTTAAATTCGTTGTTTTTGGACAGCCTTAATGTGAGAGTGAAGAAAAAAAGGAGACTGTGGGAATATTTTCCCGACTAAGGCTGATTTTACAAATCCCTGAACACATCGTAAAAGTATTTTAGATGTAATAACATTTTACATGCAGATCAATTTAAACTAGCAAATGAAAGTGAGCCGTGAAGAATGCCCGGGCCTGTCTCTAAACTACTGATCTAGCGTGTCCCTTGTGTCCAGCTCATGAGAAATGTTCCCTCCGAACTAGTTGGATCCACATTGTTCCGTGTGTCTCACGAGCAGTGGGGAGCTGTGCCCTTTTCTTTCCTGACTAGATACTCGCCAGAGTTTCTGCTTCACCAACTTTGAAAACGGCAAGTGTTCTGTGCCCAAAGCCTTCAACACCACCAAGGCGAAATGCTGCTGTAGTAAGATGCCAGGCGAGGGCTGGGGAGACCCATGTGAGCTGTGTCCCAAAGATGATGAAGGTGAGAGTAACGGCAGAGAGGACTCTGTTGTGCCCATGTGGAGGGCAACATCGTACCTTCAGATAGGATTACCAGAGGTTCCAGGAGCGGCTACTTGGCAAGAGCCCCACCAGCATCTATCTACACACAGCGCGCCCACTGACATAGCCTGCTTACTTTTCCTTCCAAAGCATTAGCATGACTTGCATTCTGAAGACTGAACTGCAGAGGCGAGGGCAGAAGATGCCAGGAGAGGGTGGAAAGGAAACTCCACATGACTTCACAAGTCCCAGATTGGGGTGTAGAAGTGTAGCTTGGCGATAGAGCATAGGCCTACCTCCTGTAAGGCTGGAGTTCTGTCCGTACCACCAAAAATGAATGTACAGTTAAGTAAAAGCCTATGTTACTGTAATATCATGGGCTGTGGTTCTCCAAATATTAGTAAATTTCTGAAATGTAACATCAGCACATTGGCCCCATGGCTTCCCATCAGCGCCAGTGACTTGTAGAGTAATTCCCAGCAAGATCAGCCTGCGGTGGGTCCTTACGTGGGGGGTAGCTTCTGTGTGTAAAGGACAGGAACAGTTTTGGACTTCATAGTGTTAGACAGACAGACCCAGAGTCCCAAGGTTGGCGGTACCCTAGGAGAAGCTCAGGTAGCCTTCTATGAGCATACTCAGTGTTGGGTTTAAAAATAAACCATGGCCAGGTGCAGTGGTGTGCGCCTTTACTCCCAGCACGCAGGAGAAGACAGCAGTACAAGACTGCTTGGTCTATGTAGCAAGTTTCAGACTCGGGTGGGGGGGATGAGAGAAAGGAAAGAAGAAATGAAGGAAGGTGGGAAGGAGGGAAGGAGGGAAGGAAGGAAGGAAGGAAGGAAGGAAGG
>LOJH01018479.1:0-20511 GCA_001685095.1 Ellobius talpinus
TCCCTCCCTCCTTCCCTTTGTTCATTCCTTCCTTCCTTTCATAATTAAAAATACATTCTACATTCTTACCATCTTCTGGAGTTCTTACAAAGACGCCATTTTCTTCTGACAAAGAACCTTCCCCAACATGAGTTGAGGCAGCTACTCTCATTTTGTATCTTGTATATTTCTTTAACCCTAAAGGACAGAAGAATAATTATTTCAAATCTTCAAAATATAACACTTTTAGTGTCCTTTACCATGAGGCTAATGTGAATTATTTATTAGAAAGACTATTTCTCTCAGTCAGCTTCCATATACTCCTTGTCCCCAAATTCCTTGGGCTTCAAGGTTTTCCATGCAGATGATATCAGAGATCTTTCCTGTAATGCTAAGGCAGTAACTTAAAGCTGAGGACAAAAGAGTTTTTGGCACATAGCAAGGAGAATTGTCACACACACACCCTGTCAACTGAGTTGTTTCAGCAGATTTTCATATGAGTTCATTTGTTCAAGTCCTCGACAATGAATTATTTCCATGCCCTAAGTATAATGTTTCTTAGTTTATGTGTATTTCTGTGAAAGTGGTGATGATAACCTTTTATATATTTTGTGGGTAGATGTAGTTGAAGAAATAGGTTGCATCATTATTTCCATAAATGTTTCTAAGATATTCAAGAAGCACATGTCAACAGAATCTGGAATGCATCCTGCAGCATTTAAGAGGCGTAGAAGTGCCCATTTCTATCAGAGGAGGAGGAGTGCAAAAAGAAACACGAGGTTTCCTTCTACCTGTGATGAGAAAGCTGGTATCTACAGTAGTCATCTGGAAAGCTCTGTGTGTATCCAGTTCCATGGCATAGATTGTATAATGAGTGATTTTCCCATTGGGGTATTCTGGAGGATCCCAATACAGCAAGATAGATGAAGAACTAATGTTTTTATAGTTTATAGTTTGGATGGAGCTTGGCACTTGAAAAGAAGAATGAACAGTTAATAGGAATGAAAAGTCAAAGAATTAATAACACGAATAATATTTGCAAGTATTTGCTTTGAAGGAAAGGCATTTGTACCTTGTTCACGTGTCCTCACTGTGAGAACTGTTGGTGGTCCTTCACCCATGATGGTGAAAGCAGATACACTAATCGTGTGCTCAGTGTATGGTACAAGCCGCCTGATAACATAAGACAGCTGTTCAGTGGTGATGTCAGTTATGTACTGATTCTTGGTGGTGACTATTTGAAATAAACAAGAAAAAAAAGACATTTGGCTCTACAATCAAAATTATTTTTCTCAATGAAACCTAATAAGACATATTAATATCTTCGTATCCTCTCATATACAGAACAGTAGACAAACAATACATAATAAATGTAAACATTTTATGAATTCTAAAGAGTCTCCAATATCTATAAAAATCTTGTGCTCATAATATAGACTTGTAAGTTGCTATATACTGTTTTAGAACATGATGGCAGTGTTTCAAGAAAAAAATATATAACTTTCCAGGAAAGACTGGCTGAGGTTTTCGTTCCTGAAAGCAAACACTAGGAAGTAATATAAGAAGGTAACATTATAAATCAACACTAAACTTTAATTGTAGACATCAAGAAATGAAAATTTTATTTGGATTCAAAATTCATCATGCATTTGCTAGTCCCAGTGATTGCTTACAGCAAACATTCCTGCTTAACACTTAACTGAAACATGCATGTGCCTACAAAAGGTCTAAGATGTTTATTTTTAAATTTTGCATATGTATTTTTAATTAGGAACTACTAAATTTGAAATATATATATATATATATGGAAACAGCTATACTAGAACCTGTGAGTCTTTTAGTTCTTAGTATTGCCCCAATTGGCTCTGCACAAGAAACATAAACCCATAAAAGAAAGATGTATTGATTGAAATGTTATTTTCTTTTACAAATTCTACCATAAATAGAAGACCAAAAAAACGTTCATTTTGGAATGAGGCAAATACTAGATCATAGAAAAGGCGGTGAAATAGCACACTATTCCCACCTAAATTTTTATAAAAATATAAGAAACAGGGTGGTCCTGTGTTATCTAATCACACACCTTCAATTTGCCATATATTATATTCTCCTTTTAGAAACAATAAGCCTCACTGACCCCCAAAGAGCAAGTGTGTACGGTAATGACATCACCACATCCCAGGGACACCTACACCTGTTTATCACACCCTGCACTGGAGTTGTAACTTTCTGACCTATTTACCTTTAGTGACATTTGAAAACCTATTTGTCAAAAGCTGCAGAGAATGTGGAGCCTGTAAATGATTTGAAGATATATTAATCCCTCCCCATCACACCTGCTTTGGCAACTGTAATAACTGATTGTCTATGCAGCTTGGCTAGAGACTCTGGGGTGCTACTTTCTCTAGGAAGAAGGTCAAATGGGTTAGAAAGGGCCAGTCACTGCTTGGGTGGCATTTCCATTTGTTTCGTGAGTCTATCTGACAGTTAAAAAGAAATATCTGACTCCAGTCCATGGACCATTAATAACATGGTTGAACTCTAAGCTCAGGTTCATACCTCTGTTAGCTATTGGTTTCAATGGCTTCAGAGAGAATTAAATATTTACCTACCAACTGGTGAACTCTGGTCTTCAGCTCTTGTCCTGCCAGGAAAGTCGTTGTATGGGGGGCTGTTATATATGAATGAGGCTAGAGAGTGCAGGTCCGAAGACATCTCGGCAGAACCCTCATAAAATCCTATCATTGGTTCCACTAGGTTCATCATCTCTGGAGACATGGAGTTGTTTATATACTGTAATAAAAAGTCTGCATTTACAAACAATGAAAACTAAATGCTTCATTACTTAAAATTTTGTCACTTTAGAATTATGCACCTTGAAAGAAAATAACGTTTCTCTAAGTATTATGTTCTTTACTTTCCAAGATTTTGTTCTCATCTAAATCCCTGCACCATGGTAACATAATTTGATCACTCTAGTTCTTATTAGATTGATACTGTATTTTGGGGGAAAAGGAGGTATTAGTTTCAAACATGTGCTGTTGTTCTACATGGTATAATTAGATATTTTCATGCTAAGCTTTTGTAACTGAAATAATTTAACTTCTCATTCACAAATAGTAAGTATTTTGAGCATATTATTAAATGTGTTTTTCTACCTTTTCTAAACATCTTCATTTGTATATTACTTATGAGTGACTGGATGTCTGATTACTATCAATACTAGTGATTTTATAATTTCTATTTAATCTAATAAATTGCAGACAAATAGAAAATTTTAATGCATAGTTTGTCAGTAACTGTCCTTGTTCTTATATTCCACAATGTAATCCATACATGTCAAATCTACCATGGTAACAGATACTAAAAAGATCAGAAGCAGATTACAGATGTATGTAGTGAAGGTGGGGGCAGGGATTGCCTGATGTCACTTCCTTCGTTGTTCCCAAACCAGTATAACTGACCACAGCAGAACAGATGAAAGGCTCTAGTCAAATGCCTGTATAGAATGTTTACTTTGAAATGAATATTAACCACTAATTTAAAAAGTATTCTCTCAAGAAGGTTAAGAATCACAGCAACATGTGGACTTTGGATTCTAATCTGAGCATTCTGGTCAACATAGGCATTAGAGATAAACAGAAACAATTGATTATAATGTAGATTAGATGATGCCAAGATAATATCGGTAATTTTCCTAGTTATAACCATGCGATAATTAAATGGGTGAAAATGCCGATTCTCGAAAGATCCATAGCAAGCAAGACTGCTATGAAGTCTGGAGTTCATTTTTAAGTCCATCCATTACTGCAACAATTGGAGACAGCTGAGGAAGTGAGCATTCAGAACGATGGTAGCTGCTGAATGTAGGTAGTTGATGGGGTCTTACCACGTATTTCTCTCCATCCTACCTCCATACCTATTTGAAACTTCCCAAAATGAAACTTTTTACAGAGAAGAAAATGTCTCTTTTGCTTCCAAACTCACTTCTAAAACCCCCTTTAAAAGAATGTATTCTGTTTCTTACAAACTAAACACTCTGATGCTTTTAAAATTGATAATCAATTAATTATGTGTGTTCTGATTATTCCTATGTTCTGGGACACCTGACTCATAGTTACCTTACATACTTTGGGTTGTCATTACTGCTGGAGCTAACACTAGACATTCTTTTCCTTGTTAGCACTTATATGTTCAGCGTTTTCAAAGTTATAGTAATAATAGATGCTCAAGAGAAAAAACTCAGAAGGTGAAAAATTCTTAAAATAGTTCAATTAATTAAAATATCTACAAAACATGTTATTTAAATGCCATTTTTTCTGTGAGATTAAAAAATGGGGAAATGATTTAAGAAAACTCATAGACTCCAAAATAACATTACTAAAATAAAATCACCCAGAAGCTAGGAAGATGACCAAAGGAGTGAAATGCTTGATGTGGGATTCCCCTCTATGCTATGAATATGTTTTATTGCTGTTGGTTAATAAAGAAGCTGCTTTCAGCCAGTGACTTAACAGAATAAAGCCAGGTGGAGAATCAAAACAGAGATGGAGAGAGAGTCTGGGAGATGCCATGTAGCTGCCAAAGAAGACAGACATGCCCCAGAACCTTGCTGGTAAACCACAAGCCTTGTGGAAGAGATGGGTTAATTTAAGATGTAAGAGCTAGCTAGAAATATGCTTAAGCTATTGGCCAAACAGTATTGTAATTAGTACAGTTTCTGTGTGATTATTTTGGGTCTGGGTAGATAGGAAATGAAAGAGCAGTCTCCTCCTACAAATGCTTACCACATAATCTTGAGAACCTGAGTTCAGATCCCTCCAGCAGCTGCATAAATGCCAAGCAGCATGGTAGCCTGCTTGCAGACTCAGCACTCAGAAGGCTGAGACAGGAAACCCTCAGGACAAGCTGCCTCGCTAGACTCGCTTTCTGAGCAGGCACTGGGCTCTTTAAAAATGATCCTATCTCAACGAAAAGAGTGAAAGAGATTAAGGGGAATACCACCTATCATCCTTGGACCTCAACAAGCTTGTGAACATAAACATGTTCCCATACACATGAGAGCATGCATTCTCATGTGCACATGCTAAAAATAAAAAATCGTAATAGACAGGTGGGTGTAGTATGTCTACTGACCAGCCATCATGGCCAAAATTATGAGTTCTGTTTCTGTGAGAAACTTTGTCTCAAAAGCCAGGGTAATGGCTCCTACAGGAGAGAGTCAATTTAAGGATGGGACCCCTCATAAGTCCACAACACTCCAGTAGATGTCATCACATCTGAAATATATATGTCAGCACAAACTGGAGTCAATGGGTTATTAAATATAAATAATTAAATTATAGACATGACATTGGGCATGGTAGGGAGGTGGGGGTGAAACTGGGAGGAATAAAGAGAAGGAATTGGGGTGAATATGATCAAAACACATTGAAAATCTCTAAGAATTAATAAAAGTGTTTTTAGAACTAAATGAAGCAATAGGGAAATACATCCCAATACAAGCCTTTAAGGGAGCACACATGGGAAGACTCACACGTGGCATGTGCATACATTCTCACACACACACATATGCACATGCATACTCAGAGAGAGACACACACATACACACACACACACACACACACACACACACAAATCATTCTTAATCTTGGCCAGGAAAACATTTTGAGAAAAGATAGAGGATGCCCATAAGACCATCATTCATAGTAGTATAAAGAACCTAGGAAAGAGAATCTGTGGTAGGACAAAGGTTTTCTATCTTCTTACAACTCATTTGAGCTCTCACTCCACAGGGAAATGGGGAAGGACATGAATCACAAAGATATAATTCAAAAATACTATGGTATTCCAGCCAATAGGCGCTGCTGGAACCACACAGCTGTTCCCACTATCAATCATTTGCTCTTTGAAAATCTACCATATACAAAGCTCTGTGGATGACATCATGAGGTAGCACAAGGAGCTTCCCCTTAAACAGTGATTCTGCATTAAATCTCTCGATAGTTTCAACCACATGTCAAATAAATCTTGGCGAGGCAACCATAGCATTCCGACAATTAACTAAGTTGAACAGACCTGTTGAGAAACTGCCATTTTGACATCAGAATTGACTTGAATGCTTTTAACTCTGAGTCTCACCCCAATTCTAATTTTCATTGGAAAATTGCCCATCTCAAACCAGGGCAATGAATTGAACTCTGGTTTCCTATCAAGCCAGAGTATTACAGATGATCATGGATTGTCCCATGCTGAGAATAGTTCTCGCACATTGTCTCTTTCAAAATGGCAGTAGATTAGTTGTTAGGCTTTTCCAGTGAGTAAAGAGTGAATTTTAATAGCAAAAGATGACTATATGGATTTAAACTTTAAAAAGAATGTCAAGAGGCAGAGGGACAGAGGTAGAACTAAAGGAACTAGACTGGAAAAGGAAAGCCCACTGCAATGCTGACAATTTTGACACCTACTGAGTGCAAATGACTGGGCATGAGAACTGTTGACTTGTTGACTTTCCACATTAAGTAAATTTGTGACTGGTCTTACCATTCTGAGCATACAGGATGTTTAGTAGCATCCCTGGCCCATAACCACTAAAAATACATCCCCAGTTGTCACAAAGACAATGTCTTTAGAGGTTGCCCTATGTTTAAAAAAAAGAAAGAAAAGAAAAGAAAAGTTGCTCCTAGTTGAAAACCCCTGAATTAGGGAATGTCACAATTCATCAACATGAAAGGGCTAGCATATGTTACAGAGGAATCCTTGGAATTTATGTGAAAGAGCTAGAAGTCTGCAGAGTTAAATTCCTAATCCACCTGAATAAACCAACTTGATTTTACATGTAGTAACCTTCATTGCAACAAGTAGGATTTCTATCAGATCAGACTCAGTGGAGTTCTGCTGAATTGAATTAGTGGGATGTCTTGAGTTATTCTTAAAAGATACTCCTATTTCAATATGTCATTTGTATTGCTCTCAAAAACAAGAAGTAAAAGGAAAGTTTATAGTTAACATGCTTGAAAGCATCCTAAAGGATGCTGACTCTGGGCATTACCTGGGTGAGCAAATGTTTCAGGTTTTAATCAGGTTTCGCTCCATCTGTGTGCAATATACTCTTGCTAAGGCATTCCTACCTACTCAGCCGCCTCTGGACCGACTAACCAGGCTCTTTCCTCTGGTTCACCAGGTGAAGACATTGATGTACTTGAGAAATGTGTAGGGTGAAAAAACCATCAATATTGATCTCTGAAGTCTGTGATGCTAGCAGCCAAGTTGATGACTACTAGATAAAACTGCCTCTGGCAATATCAAAATATGATTTTCAACTAGACATCATTTCATAGAGGGATGACAACAATGATCTTTAGACTTCAGTCCCAAAAGAATAAAGTTTACAGAAATTTAATTTTAATCTTTGTTTTAATAGGAGAAATTTGCACTAATGGAGAAATTAGTTCTGCTCGGTATGGATCTAGTTTAACTCACTATAGAACACTATGCTGAGTTATGGGAAAGGATCACTGTCACACTTCAAATGCACACAGTACAGGGACTCAGTAGAAATGATCTGGAAACCAGAACTAATGAGAAAGGGAAGCTGTTGCATAAGAAACCTTTCCATCCACAATAAAAAAGTTAAAGCCTCATGTATTATTGTATTAAATTTCAGGACAGCATCTTAAGATACCATATGTCAAATAAAACGCTGAACGCTTGTGCCCACAAGATGTCACTTGGCCACTCTAATGAAATTTCAGCTCCCTTCTATGGTTATGTGATCAAATTAATAAGACTATTGATCACAGAGTAGGTTAGATTGTATTTTCGTGGTTTCAAATCACCAAAGGTCACTACCAGAAATACGACAAGTCTAAAAGGAGAACAGGGAGCAGGGAGCATTAGTAAACATTGCCAAGCAAATATTTTAGCCCCAAACAGCTGAAGACTCAAAGTATCTCAGTTGGTAACCCATACCTATAAAGATGAACACAGTATGCACTCACTAATAAGTGGATATTAGCTGTGAAGCAAAGGATGATGAGTCTGTAGTCCATGACCCTAGAGAAGCTAAGAAGTTGAACCCTAAGAAAAACATATATAGATAAACATGGAAAGAGGATATAGACAAGATTGCCTAACAAAACTAGGAGCATGGAGGTGGGGGCTGTTTAGAAAAAGGGTTTCTCTATAGCTTTGGAGCCTGTTTTGGAACTAACTCTTGTAGACCAGGCTGGCCTCGAACTCAAAGATCTGCTTGCTTATGCCTCCTGAGTGCTGGGATTAAAGGCATGTGACACCACCACCTGACTAGATTGATAAATATCTTAAATGTCATCATAAAACCTTCATCCAGCAACTGATGGAAACAGAGGCAGAGTTCAGCGGCAGAGCACTGGGCTGAGCTCCCAAAGTCCAGTTAAAGAGTGCAAGGACTGAGAATATGAGCAAAGATTAAATAGCATGATGCGGACACCCACTGAGTTTACCTGAGCTAATGGGAGCTCACCAACTCCAGCTGGACAAGGAAGGGGCTATATTCAGGGTTCAATGTTGGTACACCCCTGTAACTTAGAGATCTGATATCAAACAATCAACTGCAAGATAAAGTGCAGAGATTTAAGAGTGCTGGGGGAAAAAAGAGCTCTTGGAAATATCTCTATAAAGATGTTAGAAAATAATAATAACATCTGTTAGCTTTGCTGTTTTCTTTAATCATTTAAATCCAAAACCTCGCAAAGTTGCACTGTATAAAAGTAGATGAAGAAATATGGAACAAGTGGTTTAAAAGCTGTATAGTAAGGACTAGAAAGATGAATTTAGGAAAGGAAATATATTCTTTCAGACAAATGTATTAATATCTGAGAATGGTGAAAGATAGATATTCAACACCTGTATTTGACACTGAAGTCACATGGGACTCCTAAAGAGATTCCCAAGATTTAAAGTGCTCTTGAGACAGAAATGGAGGTGAATGGAAAGATAGAGTACCTAACCCGCGAGAAAACCCATAACAAGAAAACAAGATAAACAATGTGTATGTTATTCTATGGATTTTTATCTGTTGTGTTTTACTCCTACCCCTGTAAGATATGTGAGGGAAAATTTAGAAAGGGGGAAGCATGAGTTGGCAAGAAGACTCAGTTGGTAAAGCCTGGGAAGCCTAAGGGCCAAGGTTCTGATCATATGATCAGAACCAGTATAAAAAGCTGAGCATGGTGACATGCATCAATGTTCCCAGTGATGGAGAGAAAGGAGGCAGAGCGTCTTAGTTAGGGTTTCTATTGCTGTTAATAGACACCATGACCACAACAACTCTTATAAAGGAAAAATGTTTAATTGGGGTGGCTTAGATTTTCATAAGTTTAGTCCATTATCATCATGGTACAACATGGAGGCATGCAGGCAGACATGGTGCTGGAGAAGTAGCTGAGGGTCTTATATCTTGAATTGGGGGCAACAGTAAGTGGTCTCTCTTACTGGATTTGGCTTTGGCTAGTATAAGATCTCAAAGCCAACCTCTACAGTGACATGCTTCCTCCAACAAGGCCATACCTACTCCAACAATACCACCCCTCCCAAGAGTGCCACTCCGTCCCTTTGAGGGTCATTTTCTTTTACACCAACACATAGAGATATACAGATCTCTGAAAACTCCTGGGCCAGCCATCCTTGCCCATGTAGCAAAGTTCTGGGCCAATGAAAGATGCTGCCTCAAAAGAAAATAAAAAATGAGAAATCACATAAGAACTTCTGTATGAGGACATGGCATATGTATATTTCGAACCACACAAACACCCCACATATAAACACACACACACTTTTTTAAAAAATGAAGCTAGAAATTCTTTATAGTTTTACTTGACCAAGGTCATAGTGTAAAGCACAGCAGAGACAAGCCAAAGAACCAAGGCCCCTTTATTTAGACCTTCTGTTGTATGTACCACCCCATATCAATGTTCTAAAGTGAACACAGTGATCATTCACACGAGGAAGTAGATCACCTGAAATGAATTTGGTGTAAGAAGAAATGATCCCTTTACAGACATAAGAATAGAATGACTCTTCTTAAGAGGAGTTTAGAAATTGAATGTCCAGTAGAGGGAAAGCAAGAACGCCAAGATTAATTCCAATAAGTCACAATATCAGCACAGAATGTACTACGATGTCAGCTGCATTGTTAAGCTCTTGATACACATCATCCTTGAAGTCCTCATCACTGACCCTTTATTATAGGAAATCATGTGACTCCTAACTTAAATCTCAAATTGTAAGAGTTAAGCCTCCTTTCCCAGGATTAAGCCATCAGTATTGGCAGAACCAGGCACTAAGCCCTAACCATTTGCCTTCAACACCTACACTCTTAACCATTTTATCTTGTAATAGCCAGATCCATATTTAAATGCACATTGGACGACTACAATAATATTGTTCTTTCTACTATGTTGCAGAATCTCCACCTGGTGCTTTCTGAACCTTTTAACTTCTAGAGAAAAACAAGTGTGTCTGGCCATTCAACAAATGCTATTAGCCAACTTTGGAAACCTGTCACCTGGTTCAAAGAAAACCATGCATCTATTTTAAGATGTCTTCAGCAGCAACAAATATTTAAGCTTCTGCTCTTTGATGAGACGCCAACTAGAATATCAGAAAACATATAACTCGCAATCTGTTTCACAGAAGAAAGAACACAACATACGACTGAAGTTTAACCTGGGGATGGAGGTGGCTCACAACTTCGAGCGAGAAGTACTGAATAGCTACACAGCATTGAGGACCACAATGAAATCAATGCCAGAGTTAAAGGAACTCATCTGGTACCAGAAATAGAGGGAGTGGGGAGACAGAGAATGGTACAATAGTATAAGAATAGAAATTCTGAACTAAAAACAGCAGAAGCCAATTTCTTAATAAGCATCACATACATCTCTAATGGCCCACTGATTGCTACTTCGAGTGCCCCGGGGAGGATATGAGAAGTCTGGAGACTTCAAGGGTTCTCACAGGTGAGTGGCTGACTGGACTGGAGAGTAGACAGGGCCACACATCAGCCACCTGCACTTCCTAACAACAAGAGAAGAAAATAAGACAGCCACTGTGCTGAAATGCAATGTATTAAGAAGCCTGAAGCCTCTCGTGTTGAATGGAACACTTGACTTTCTTTGTGTTTAGTTACGTGTTTTCACTAATAAAAGGTAACGCTGAGGCTGTTAGCTGAGGCTGTTGGTTCCAAAAGGACAGAATAGCTTGTGGACAGTGGTCTTTTTCTTTTTCTTTTCTTTTTTCTTTCTTGGCAACTGTTCTAAGTTATAAGCCTCCAAGAGAGCATTTAAATCACAACCATTGTCTCCAAAGCACTCATTAACCAGATTAGAATAAGAAAACCCATGTATAGAAGTACCTTTAGTCCTGTGGGATGGGTCCATGAACATTTTTTCATATGAAAGAGACTCATGACACTTAACTGACAGGTCCTAAAATAGACTATGATCTGGTTAATATCTCAATTTGCTTTACTTCCTGGTCTAGCAAGTTTGTCAAGTTTTTATGTAGAAGGCTGGCAAACCCACCAAGTCATCAGGACAAGAGCCAACAGAACCAACCAACATTTTGCCTTGCCAAAGTGGGAAATGAAAGTACCTCATCTTGTCCTGTGAGCAGTGTATTTTCCAAAACGACTCCTGTCTCCAAAACTGATACTCTCACACGGTACTGGTTGATGATTCCATTCGGTTGCCGAGGTTTCCTCCAAGTAATTCTTATTTCTGTGGCTTCTACCTCTGTGATTTGTAAATCGAACACTGCACCTGGAACTAAAAAGTATTTTGAACTAGAATTAGAAAGAGAAAATACAGTTTCCAATGCAAAATATCCCCCAAACCTTTAGCCCATAATATTAAATATATAAATAGCTCTGGGGAAATTGACTAGAATAATTACTAACGTATTAAAAAGTTCAGTGTGGAGAAAGATTCCTTAAATGCACGGAAATTTAAAACTAACTTTATGTGTATTCTTCTCAAAATATGAGCAACAGGGTCACATGAAATCATTTCCCCAAAACAAAATGTCCTACCATTTGATCAGACCACATCACTAAAATAATCTCCGGACTGGCAAGATGCTGAGAAGCTGAAAGCACTTGCCTCCGAACCTGACAACTTGAGCTTGAGTATCTCAGCTGGATGCACAGACCTCCTAATGAAAGGAAAGAAAGAACAGACTCTCCAGTGCTGCTCCCTAATCTCCACAATCACACAATCACGTCATGGCAAGTTCAGGCCTCCAACATTTCACAAACACAGTATTAATAGTGCGGAGGAGGAGAAGGAGGAGAAGAAGAAGAAACAATTTCCAAAGAAGCTCTTATGAATAATTAATGCCTAGTCAAAACCTTGAAGTCTTTATAAAAAAATTAATAACATACCCCCACTCTCTGGCAGAGCCAGGATGCAATGAGATATAGTTGACAATGGCAATTTGCTGCCTCTTAATTTATTTCATGAACATGTGTGAAGACTCAGTTGAATTAATTTGCCTGCTGGTTTATACGTTAACCATGTAGGACCAAAGTTTAGGTCCTCGCTTTTTGAAATAGGAAAAAAAAATGGGACAAGCAAACAACTGTTTGCATACGGCACCAAGTAGCCAAGTAGTTAAAACAGTTAGGTATAAAATGGTCAAGAGTGCTATCTAGGGAATCTCCCAGTGCCTTGAAGACAATGAAGCAAGATTAAAAAAGGGTGGGTGTTACATCATGTTTGTGAATGACCTGACAACCGAATCCCTTTCCTTACCTATAGAACAGACAGACAGACACACACACACACACACAAACACAAACACACACACATGCCTTCTCTTTAATTGCCATAAGGTTACTGTATGGATCAAAACTCAAAGGAACTTCTAGACTACAGGTTCAAGAAAAAGAAAATATGACATGAAAACATCACTCTTTATGCTTTATGGTCAAGATGGAATAGCACACTAAGCTTATGTCCCTTTGCCATCTCTGAATGGTCTAGGGTTAGTAAAATCCAGTTACAAGAGAATCACACCACCTCAGAAAAACACAGAGAAGAAGGACCCCCTTCCCTTTCCAAAACAATAGAAAGAAACTGAAAATAATATCACAACTCCCATAAGTATCATTTCAATTAAAGAACATATTTATAACTAATCCAAACATGCAGTGTGCTATAACTGTGTAGATTTTGCTTCCAATATATTGTTTTTCCTTTGTCTTCAAAAAAATTTTCAGTACAGAAACCATCTAGACAATGTAATAATATAAATATTTCTAATGACATGGATACTTATGACTGAAAGATCATTCTGATGGTTAAGATTTTAGTGTCTAGCATGGGCAAACGCCATAATGGAAAGGGGGACTAAGTCAATTTAATTAGCTACAAATTTTGAGTCTTTAATGAAGGGTAACTCTTTAGACTCCTCTCCCCACTGATGTTCTGATCTGCAGAGAGGGCATGGTTTGGTCTAAGAAAGAAGCTAAGGAAAGAGTTCTAGCGAAGGGCCACACAATCAGTGAGTCCTTCATTCATCATTGAACACACAAGGACAAAAGAGGCAGAAAGCCTTCTGCAGCAGCTCACCTGTTTTATTTCATTAAAATTATCATTTTATGTAGAAGCGAAGTTTTATTTTTATTATCGAATTAAATAAAAGAAAGTTCTATTCTGCTGCAAGCATTGTTTCTAGCTATTATGTTGCTATCACTGTGTTCACCCCTTTGTGTTATCCAAGAGCAGAAAAAAATTTCAAGTTACTGTAAGGTCGCAAAGCAGAGTAACGGACACAGCAAACCTCTTTTTACCTTTCTTTCACACCCTTTTTTGGAGCTGCTGTATAGCAAAGACCTTAAACAGCATTGTGTAATATAGATCACAGAAGAGATCAGTCATTTTTCCTTTAGTTTAAATTAACATACAACTCATTACTAAACTTTTTATTTAATCAGACAATAAATCTTCTAGATGAAAAATAAATGAATTGTCCTTTCTTCTTCGTGAAAGCATAGTAGGAACACATCAAAAATATCAATACCATAGAAAAAATACACGTTTACTCTATTAACATGTGAGCCAAATTCATATATAAATTTGATGTATTTTTACTATATTCCCTTTTACATATATTCTTCCACAAAACTAAAAATTACATCATGACGCTAATGCCGACGATTGTAATTCAAGTAAAGATTAAGATGCTACATTCATTTTACCAACCATAAAAAAACTTAGTTGATGAAGGAAGTAGAGCAGACAGTCCTGTTTTCTCTTTAGAAAGACACTTATCTGGTATCCCACATGCTCTTATGGAGAAACCAGAGAAGCATGGATTAGGTTGATCCTTTTAATATCAATACAAAATTAAAGAAAACCAAGCACACAGGGCAATTATTCACAGTGCAGAATCAATTCTGAAGGTGTTAGCCACAGAGAATGAGGCATTCTCAACACAACACAATTGGAAGTTTTATGAAAAATGAGAAGTAGAAAAGAAACGAAATTAATACAAGTAAATTCTGGTAAATTTCAAATTTTTAGATGAAAAGCTATTAGAAGAAATGAAATGGGGCAATGATATTGAAGCAAAGAAAATACATTAGTGTAACCTTTCTCTGTAATTTAATACAGCTAGATAAAACTTCTATTCAAAGATTATAAGGGGGCACTAAAGTTAAAATCCAAAGAGATTCATGAAAAACATGAGGGGATGAGGTTCTCAGTGGTTTCCCAACAATTATGTGACATTTGGAACAATGGACATTATTAAATTACCATTTCCTCATCTGTCATCTCCATGCCTAACTAGATATGTGCTCAGTAAAATAGTAAGTGATGTATGCATAAAAACCCTAGGAAAAATCCTGGAGAACTACTATAGAAGTAGCATCCTTTCTCTGATAACCAAATGGACTATGGATCTTAAGTGTCTTGGTGTTAATGAACTTGGTCGCCCTGGAATGTGGTAGCACACGCCATTCTCTATAAGAAGTCAACTCAGCATTTGCCTATGAATTTCTGGACACTGGTTAGAACCTTATTTAGGAGAAATAAGCTAGTTCTAATTATTCTAATTAAAGCAGAAAATTGAGTACTTTAAGATATGGGGCAGTGAATAAATAATGTTAATTAAAATACAACAAACCTTGTTATAATGATAAATGATACAGAATAAAATTCAGATCTTAATTTTCTTGACTGTAGCTAGTGCAGTGAGTTATTAGGTTGCCTCATGTAGCTTCAGGATTGTTTTCTGGCACAATTTCACTATTGCGAGGAGGATTAACTAACGTCAGAAACTGAAAACATTTTACAGTTGCTAAAGCCCACGAAAACTTCCTGAAGCCGAATGGTCATGGATCCCCATGAAGGAAGGCAGGCTTGGGCAGGCAAGATCCACGCCTTTCCAGCCTTTGTAGGTATCATTGTAGCCACTGGATAACCCCCTAATGTCTCCAGGATGCAGCCTCTAAGACAGGAAGCTATTGGAGATGGTAAGATGACATTTGGGACAAACTGCTTTTCATATTCAACAAAAGAGTCATCTGATCAAGATAATTCAGTGTGAGAGACATGGTCCATGTGAAAATTCTGGATGAGGGTGCTTTGGATTCTGTGCATTTTGTGAAGAAAACATGTACAAATAAAGGGAATAAAATGCTAAGTGACATCAAATTCAGGCAAGGTAGCTTTGTCTGCGGCAACGTATTATCTTGGCCAAATAACTCCTTATCTTGGTCAAATGCTGGAGATCAAGATTGATGATAAAAAATAATAATTTTGTTGGGTTTTAAAGTTTGTCTTGCTTTGATTTTTCCATTTTGACGCTTGAACCTAAGTTCCGAACACATGCTAAATATGAACTCTACCACTGAGCACTAGCAGATAAACAGGATCACCCAGGTTTGACCCTGGACACAAAAGGTAAAAGAAAGAACCAGAGTCCACACCAGAAAGCTGCCCCCAGATTATCTCCACACATGCCCCTTGGCATAGAGATACGCAACACACACACACACATACACACATACACACACAATGTTTAATGAAAGAAAAAATTAGTGGGTTAAATAAATTTGAGAAAAAACTCCACTGTATTTTATAACCAACCCAAAATCCTCTTGACTTTCTGAGAAATGCTCAAGAGCCCTGTTTGGATTGAATTAGAGAAAACTTTAGGAAAATTACACAAAGCAAAGGCTCTTTGGATGGGGCAAAACCTTAAAATCTCAACATCAACAAATGAAATTTTTTCCTCATAATTATACATTCCCATTTTAATCTTCATATTCACCTATACATATGTATAACATCTAGATAAATTTCCATCTTAAGTCAATAAATACTATATTCTTCTACATATTTCAACAAACAAATAGTATTAAGGTTAAATTTATTTCTTTGAAGAGAGAGATGATTAGAATTTCCTGAGACTTGCTGCCCTCTAATGGTCTAATCCATGAGTAAAATCAGTGAAGACATGCTCAATTCAACTGTGTAGGCAGGTAAGTGTGTGTGTGTGTGTGTGTGTGTATTACCAGTTGCTGTGTGTTAGCTACCACACAAACAAACTGCAAACTTTCTCAAGTGTTAGTTTATTCTGAACCACAATTGCCTTCATGCCAATTATTGTATCTAAGCAGAAATGAAGCCATTGAGCAAGTTGAGGATGAACTATCAAAATGGTTCTTTATAACAATATAAAAATAATACTTGAACAATAAATTTCACACAAAATATTGATGCTTAATAAGAACACATGATAATTTCTTGAGATATATTATTTTCATAATTTCTGTAAACTCTGAAATCTCTGTATTTTGTTCCCATTGGGAATCCTTACTAGTTCAGAAAACCCTTTGATTATCAAAATACATTGTTCTGGATGATAGGAATATAGTGATTCCTTCAGAAATGACTTTTGAGAGAAAATACATTCTATGTCTGCCTAATACTGCCATCAAGCAATATTAAAAATGTCAGATTAATTTATGACTTCTTGGTGTTTATAAAAGTCATTTTGACCCCTTGTCACCTTCAGTGCACACAGTCTTCTCCAGTCCTTGCTGCTGGGTCTTTTTCTCTATGAAGCATGCTGAAGGTTTAGTATTCTAGAGAACACAGATTCACAACAAAGTAGGCAGCAATTTAACAAGGAAAATTATGGGATTTAAGTAGACAAACCAAATTCCTTCTAAAATTGTTTTACCAGTTCAATAAAATTTACAAGCATTTAAAAAATGACCACATTAACTCTGCATGAGAGAATGTTCTTACCGTCTGGAGGGGTAAATACTGAAAGATTCGACTTGGGTCCCACCCCTGCACTGGTTTCTGCAGCTACATAGACATCATACATTGTAAATGGTGTCAGGTGCGTAAATGCAAATCTGAGGTCTTTCGTGCTGTTATCCAAAATCCGCCCTGCACAAAGCAGACCAGACCAATGGGTTATTTTTATAAATATGTAATCATTTCATATAATGTGTAAAAGCAAGGACAATAACCAGACTACTAAAATATTATTATGAGTGAATATATTTTAAAATATTTGGTTTAGTTCGATGCAAATTTGAATAGTAGAAGCAACATAAGATATTCTAGTGCTTAACATAATTTTCTTATGTTAAAGAGTTCTGTTGAGTTTCTATTTTACTTTTTAATATACTTAAATGGAAAACAGAGGCTAGAAACATAGTTCATTTAGGATACTGTTTGCCTAACACACTAAAAGCTCTGGGTAGGTTCCCAGCATATAATGGTGGTGAGCATGACGGTGTGTGATATAATTCAAGATCTCAGAGCTTGGAGCAGGAACAGGAGGGTCAAAGAGCACTATTGCCCTGCCTCCTTATAGAAAGTCTACAGCTTCAACCCCACATCAACATGATATCCATTAGCTTGGGCCATTCACTTTCATTCTGCACATGGTGTATAACTCTACACTACCATTTCAGTGTGTGCTGATTTTATTAATCTGAGAGACAAGCATCAAATTATAAAGCCTTCTTAAACAATTTTCTGATCATAAATATCATTATCAGTAGCTATTGAAAATGAGAAAATGTATTATCTCATTTTCATGCAACTCTCTCCTGCCATATTATTCTACCTGAACTCCACTTATTTATTAAATTAATGAGGAAACATTAATTTCACTAGAACCTCCCATTAAAGAATCTTATATTCGCTATGCTTTTACTTGGTTTGGACTCTCATCTCTGATGCCCACTCCACTCAGTATCATTGTCAATAACAATTGCCTCACATAAAACTCCAGTGGTTTTCAGTTGCTCTTGTTGAAGGAGGAAGAGAAAAGCACAAACCCACTCCAACTTCCATGACTTGGACCTTGACCATGTTCCAAATAAGTCCTAAAATGGTGGCTTGCATTTTCTCAATTTCCATAGGCAAGTGGTCTTGCCTTTTCATTGATTGTTTATGCTTTCTCTTGAGACCTCCAAGACCTCCTGTCTCCTCTTCAGTCTCAGGTAGTGGCCTTGTTCCAATTACGTTGAAATACTTAAATCAATAAGAAAATGTCTGCACAATCCCACCAGCATCCCCTTTCCTCCCACCATACTCTGCCTTACTACAAACCAACGGTTCACAACCTGTGGGTCAACACTTTTGGAAAACCTCCAAAATATATTTAATCTCCAAAAATATTTACATTATGATTAATAACAGTAGCAAAAGTGCAATTAGAAAGTAGCAAAGAAACTAATTGTATGCCTGGGGGTCACCACAACTTGAGGAACTCTTAAAAGGTTGCAGTATTAGGAATGTTACAATCCACTTCTATAGACAAGCTGTATTTGTATCTTAGTTCAATCCCTGTATTTAAGGAGATCTTACTTCTACCATCAGAAACACCTTAATTCTCAGCTCTCTTATGTCAATTTTCCTTTTGTTTCTCATTTTTAGCAACCCAACAATATTTATTCCCAATAAAAATAAATTTGTCAACTCTACTTATTCTCATGCCTACTTCCTCCTCCTTTGAATTTTTCAACATTCAAACTTCTAATTAAAAGAATGTATATGCCATTCAAGAGCTGAAAAAATACCAAATAGAAAAGATATGTGTGAGTGGGTACTTATGGACTCTGGGGGGGGCGCTTTTGAGCACACTGGGGCCAGTTATAGGAAATGAGCTTTCTTTTACTTTTAGAAACTTCATGTATTAGATTTTTCAGAAGTTACTTAGAAATAAGTCTACTCACGCATTGCCTACCATAGATATTGCACAAGGAAAGAATTTGCAACATTAAGGCTTTTTTAGTGCTTCAAATAAACAGCAATGTGAGAGTTTATGTTATTTGATCACTGCCAGAATTAAACTTTACCAGAACTACAAGATCACATATTCAGTAAAAAATAATGTTTATTTTACTTCCTGTAGTATATCTGAATTCCTCTAGTTCCTCTGACAAGATAATACTCAAGTCCTACTTGTTTAAAGGTGGAGAATTTGTTGCCATTTAAAATCACCAATATCACTTTGATAAACTTTAGCAGATTTAGGGTCACAATAACACTGCACAGAATACAGGAGTTCCCTGTAGAATATCCAGAGAGCTCTGGTGATTAGAAGTGAATGCCTGTTATACATGGAAACCTGATTTGTCATAGTCTAAACTTAATGTTATTTTAAATATAAGTCAAGATCTGAATCAAATGCTTGAATGTGTAGGTCATGTCTAAAATTTTCCTGAGAGTCCTTCTCTAGTTCTTTCTTCCCTGTTGAGAACATGACCAGCACTTTAGCCTCCTTTCATGCTTTTGTGGTTTTAAACAGAAGATCTAAAGGACTTGATTTCCTCATTAATTTTCAATTATTTAACTCAATTTAGGGTCCTTTCAAGAATTTATGTTTTTTAAAAAATAGAAATGATCCATTGTTTTATAGGTTTTATTCTAAAGTGTAAAGGCAAAATGGACTAAGTCATACCTGTTGGTCCAAATAATTCAACTCTGTAGCTAAACTTCCCTGTTACAATAGTCGGTGGGTCCCATGAAATGGAAAAGGCCTTTCCTGTGACATTGCCTGTTATACAGTTTTGTGGTGGTCCTTCAGGCACTGAAATTAATATAGAGAAAATAAATATACTATATATATTTATTTATTTAAGATAAAGAGATGCCCTGTTAAAAATAAATAGTGCAATACGAAGTATAAAAAAAGAAAAAACACTAAAAGCAAAGTATGTTAAACTTGAAGGAAAATTACAAAAGCCTAGAAATGAAGAATTTGAGTAAGACACATGAAATGATTAGATTAACCTCTTCTCACAGTTTCCTAAATGAATGTATATGATGATGCAATGTACTTCATTCTTAAAATTACTGCAAACTAATCCTTCCAATGTCATATCCTCCCAATGCAATCACATGCACATTAGTTATACATAGCCATATATAACATGTATAATACATAAATTAATCATTCATCTCTCTCTCACACACACATGCACACACACACACACACACACACACACACACACAC
>LOJH01018480.1:0-15406 GCA_001685095.1 Ellobius talpinus
GATTTGAAACCAGTTGAACAGCACCCTGTAAGTCAGAATGTACCTGGAAAAGCCCATAGAGTGAAGAACAAGGAGGGAAATCTCCAGTGATATGGATGGAGTAATCTATGTTCCAACCTCACCCTAACACAAAATTGTATTACAGACACAGAGAGACCCAACAAAGGCTTCCATCAAAACCACTATCCCAAACCCAAGGAAATCAGAGTGGAGAACAAAAGGGACCTGAAATAGCAAAGAGGAAAAACAGAATAAACACCGGACAAAACTACCCAGGGAGTGCTGTGAGCCTCAGTGGTTTGATTGTAGCAAGGAAAAAAAGGGGGGGATATTGTTTTTAATATGTGCTTGACATATACATACACACAGACACAACCATATACATATACAACCACATACACACACATACACATGCACAGACACAATCACATACACACACATACATATGCACAATCACATATGCACACATATCCACATATACATACACACACACATAGAGTCTCAAGAAGATTTTTAACAAGATTCAGAGTCTCAACTAATATTCAAAAAGTTCAGGATATAATCCAAACTTATTCAACATATGAAGAACCAAGAAAACCTCACAGTTCAACAAGAAAGCAACACACAAAAGTTAATCCCAAGATGTTCTACGTATAACAAGAGTCTTAAAGCAAAAGTTAGAACAATAGCACATCTATGCATAGGCATCCACAGATATGCATGTGTGTCTGGATATTCTTGTAATTAACTGAAAAGTAAATGTCTTTAGTAAACCAAACCATCTTGTTCTTCCCTTCTAAGTCTGCCTTTCAACCCAACAATGAAAACAGTGTAAGGAAATTAATTTCAGACTGAGAAGAAATAGGAAAAAATGTTATTGAGCTGAAGAAACAGTAACCATCGGCCATTTGAAAAACAGAGAAAAGCTTTGTAATGATAGGAGAAAGCATAGAGGCCTGAACAGAATAAATCATAACCCTGAAGGATAATATATCTCAGAAATACAAAACAATGTATTTCAGAAATGAGGTGAAAAATAAATAAAAGCATTGCCAGATAAGAGAAAGTGAATAGAAGTGTCACCAGAAGCCCTGTATTACAAGATGTGCATGACGGTGCACACCAGAAATCCAAACCTTGAGAGGCTGAGGTAGAATAATGATTTATTTGTGAGCAGTGTGGCCTCCATAGTAAAATCCTGTCTCAAATCTAAAAATGAAAGATCATAATAATGATAGAACATGGGCTGGGGAGATGGTTCAGTAGTTAAGAGCAATGGTTGCTCTTCCAGAGGTCCTGGGTTCAATTCTCAGCGTCTACATGGTGGCTCACAATCATCTATAATAAGATCTGATGCCCTCTTCTGTTGTGCATACCTACGGGAAGACAGAGAACTCATTCACATAAATAAGTAAATCTTCTTAAAAGATGATAGTGTGTGCTATTTTCTCAAACTTTTAAAAACATGCATGACATTTAATTGTAAAGTTTCTAACACTTTGGGTAGAGAAAACATAGAACCATAGACCAAATATAACTTAAAAAATCTGAAATCAGAAATGGTCTTTTGGAGATGATCAACCAGTAAAGCCCATAGAAATTTTCCAAATTCTTCAGCCCCACATTCGAAGCTACTTCAGGTGCCAAACATTTCAGACAAGGAATATTCAAACTATATAGGATTGGACAGAACCAAAGTGCACTACCAACTGTAGGGGTTGAGAACATTTTTCAGTTTGCAAGAGTGCTTACTTTACAAGAATGGGGACCTCAGTTTGAATTCCCAACACCCACATAAAAAGTCAAGGGTAGGTGCACATGGCTATAACCCCAACATTGGTTGAGGAGGAGACAGACTGATCCTGAGAGATCCAGTGAGCTTAACCCAGGGGTAGATTTCTGGTTCGGTGAGAGACTGGCCCTGTATAATAAAGCAGAATGAGATTAAGACAATGGATGTCCTACTCTCACTCACTTCCATAGGTACTGGGATGGGCACATGTGTCTGCATACGTCATTTGTATTCACCATATATACAGATGCTCCATCTCCCTCCCAAACACATTCCATTACCATTACACACTACATGGACATACACAAAGTGGTAACATTAATTAATTAATGTTTAAATACATGCAATCCGTAGAAGCTCATGTTAAATATATTATGAATGTTTTCAGAGAAAAAAGAAAAAGATACATTATACAACCTTAGAAAGCTGGGTAGCTATACCCATACTAGTTAATATATGTTTCAGAAAAAAATAAATAAAAGTGAAGCTAAAGGAACCTCTTGTGGTTATCAAACAATCAATAAAATGATAAATGCATTTAGGTGTAACCAAATACATAAATAAAAAACAGCAAAACAATAGAAGTAACTTGATATGACCATAATTATGCTCAAGGACATTGACCTTCCTCCACCTCAAAAAATAGAAGATTAGGAAAAGACAGGTAAACTGAGGCACACCACTGAGTATGGACCTTCTCTCGATCTGCTTTCGGCAGAATGTCTATTCCTGTCACATGAGGATAAAACATGAACCAAAATACGGCAGAGGCTGGGCCACAAAACCCAAAGTCAGGCAAGATAATACTCTGCAAAGTCTGCTTTCCAGCTACAGCACAAGGAAACAAAGTCAGCGCTAGAGAGTTATCTGCAAATTCCCAGGTACCTTCTTATCTCCAGATATGTAGAACTCAAACAGCACATTGCCAAATAATCCACAGAGCAAGCACAAGTTATCTAAGGAGATTTGAATATATTTTGAATTAAATGAAAAGAAAATAGAATTACAATGAATAAACATCTGTGGAGTCCAGCTAACGAAGCGCACAGAGTAAGTTAATAGCACTAAATGTACACATGATAAAAAAGAAGGATCACAAATCAATTAAGGTAGAAGCTTCCACCTTAAAATTCTACAAAACACACACCCAGGTATTCAGTCATCTAATTCCAGTGCTCATCAATTATATGCTTTTTCATTTAACCTTCCCTAAAAGCAAAGGAGCAAAATATATATGCTAGTGTGGCTGTGCTAAAGCTGTTTTAACATAAAGCCCTCCTTCAGTCTGAGCCTGATTCTGTGAACAGTTAATTCTTGTATAGCCCTGGACAGGGAAAGCCAAGTTAATAAAAGATTTCAGTACAGGAGTGACTTTTCATCTAACAGAAACAAGAATTCCAAGCCACTGCCTGGTGTTCCGAATTCAACAGGGATCAGAAAGGGGCAGTCACTGTCATCCGAATGTCTACTAGAACATGCCTTCCCGGGGAAATTCCACTGCAAGCATTACCTGAGGTAACAAAGCGGAGGGAGCTTTATCTGCTTCTCACACACAGCCATAAGCCTTTAATATAAAAAGTATACATTCATGTGCATGCGGAGAACACAGGCAATCACAGCCAATGGACAGCTGGAGATAAATATATTACAAAACAGAAACCTGCAATATGCTGTGGGGACTCCTTCAGCCAATAGCCTTTAAGATACTGGCCCACTTTGGGCATGGTCACATGTGCTATATATACAGATGTAAAAATGTGTGCGGCCCCTTGGCTGCTGGATTTGGTTCCTGTTCCCCGCTCATGCAGCGGGCTGCTGATCTGTGAGTCTACCCCTAAATAAAGAAACCTTTATTATACTTCATTCTGAGCTAGTGTGGGACTATTTTATTACATCAACAACAACAATGTATTTTTAATTAATCATGTATATGGTACACTCTGGTTACTCCCACTCCCATCCTCCAGTTCCCTCCCATTCCTGTTTCTCTTGATCCTCTAAGTTTAACCAGGGCATCCGTGTGACACGAGGACAGTGCATGTACCAAAATATAGCCCATGCTAGGCCACAAAACACAACCAAAGTCATACAAAATAACACTCTAAAAAATATTTTCTGACTACAGCTCAAGAAAACCAAAAGAAATCTTTGGATTTATCCAAATTTAGGGCATTATCCATTGGAAGTTGGCAGACTTGGCCATGGGTACAGACCCAAAGACAATGACCACCCCTCTCCCAGAATCTATCAACTTCCAATTAAAATATTAAACACACAATCATGCAATTAACTATTAGTGGGAAAAAAAGAGACCATGAATTTGAAAAAGAGTGGAGAAGGGTATATAGGAGTATTTGAATGGATAGGGAGAAATGCTGTTTTAAATTATAATCTCATTTTTTTTCAAATTTAAACATTTATCATAATGAAAGATCTTTAGGTTTATCAAATAATTGCACACATTCTAAAATAATGTCAGGTATCCAGATAACAACATGAAGTTGCAGCAGAGACACTTCAGCACAGTGGCCCTTCACAGTAGCTCCTCTCTCTCTATTCCAGGGAATAGCTATTCCTTTATCTTTTACCTGGTGTGTCGTCCTGGTGTGTGAAAAAGAAGTTGTGAAGAAACACAATGACCCACCTTTGGGTAACAAAGTCTACATGTCACTGCCATGGAAGATGAAATGCAGAAACCCCTGGCATGAAGAAACCAAAATAAACTCAGGCAAGCCCACAGAACCAGGCAGGCATGTGTGCCCTGATTTCTGCAGAGTATTGGGAACTAGAACAGTCTATCTGCTTCCCTGATTCATCAACAGGTCTTCCTTGGTGTAAACTCCAGATCTGGGAGAACAACTCGCAGGGCTTGGTTACAAATTCAGGTTTCAGGAGGTGACCTCTCATTCTCTCTTCCACGTTTGCCTTCACTGCTCAAGATAATGGCTCAGTTTCAAACGTCCAACAAAAATTTAATCTCTACTAAGATGAGCTAAATGCAATGCCATTGGTATGAATGTCACATGCACATTGGATGAATCTATGCAATGAAGTTGCGTGAAGATGACGTGACCGAATTTTTTTCAGACTTGAATTTTGGCAAACAAAACTGAAAATGAGCAGGTACCCATTCCATACCAGGTCCTTTTCATCCACTGCTTGGCCTCACTAGGACAGGCTGCTGAAAAGGGTTAAGAGGTCATTTAAGCAAAACTAAAGAGCTATTACAAGATGGGGACTGAAGTCACCTCCCCAAATGGTATTCATGCCCTCTTCCTTTAGAGGTCAGGGTGCTTATATATAGTAAATGCCAAATGTAATTCCAAAGGCTTGCAAGATAAGAGTTTCCTAATATCAGATACAGCACATACACTCACTCACACATACACACACACAAAGAGAGAGAGAGAGAGAGAGAGAGAGAGAGAGGGAGAGAGAGAGCATAGAATAATTCTTTGCTAAATTGAATGCCTTCATAAGAAATAATAAACTACAAAGTAAAAAAAAAATCCCACAACAATGATCCTGCAGAACAGTAGGCCTTTGTGTACATTTGTATGCACATAGGAAAAAGATGTAAAAATCACAGACACTGGCATTAAAGGGCAGTTTGTGCAAAACCCAGAACAGCTACCTTCCAAATGTCTTAGTCTTTCTTGGGCTGTCTCCTTACCTATACAAGAAAATTTTAACCATTGTGTTAATTGCTTTCAGGATTATTGCAAGAATGTATAGCAACACCTACCAGAGTATATAGAGCACAGCAAACGAACCAGAAATATTAGTTCCTTTCTTCATGCAATACAGTGGAATAAGAATCTAACGAAATAAGGATAATTGGGAACTAAAGCAACATATATCTTGCTTCTATAAACACCCACTTAGATGAAGCCTCAGAAGCAAGCCGACTGCCCCGTGTTTTTCCCCTCCATCCAGATGCTTTATTCTAGCCCACACAGGGTGCCAAGCAGGTCCTTATCTGACATCTCCTCAGCACCCTGCATGAAACAGGTCTAGTTCAGACTCCACAGTGCAGCCCCATTGCTGACAGCCCCCACACTGCAGCAGCAGGACCCTGCTGTAGCCTGTCACTCAAGTGAGAGGGAGGGCAAGAAGAAATCTTTTTCCAAAGCCTGCTAAGTAAGCATTCTGTCTCTTCCTCTCCCAGTAACTGAATATGTCGATTCAAACTGCCAAGAGTATGCATATAAACATGCAGGACTCCCCATCCTCCCCTCCATCCTTCATTCCTTCCTGTTTCCACCAACACACACACACACACACACACACACACACACACACACACACCATGCTTTCAGCATAGCTGAGAAGTCCTTACAATGGACTTCTCCTACCGACACTCAGATACGGTGTTTTAAGGAATATAATGATGGAAACATGTACACACTGATTCAATGCTGTATCGCTCTTACAAAAAGAAGGGAGGGCAGAAATGAGTTCTCCCTTAAGATCTTAGTGATTTCTTATCTCCTTTACAAAGGATTTCTGCAGCAACTGCCATTACCACTTAGCAATGGCCTTCCTGATTGCTAGAGGAAAGATGTTAAAATTCAGTAATAATCATGAAAATACTAAGAGATTTATTATAATAATGTGGAGGTAGCCACCATGCTAACTAGTTCTAAACAACACACAAAGCATCTGTGCATTGGAAGTGGTTATGGAGCCACCTTCTACCATGAGTGTATTAAAAATCTTCATGAAATTCATATAAAAGACATTCTGGAATCTGAGTGTCATTGTCAGATAATATGAGCTTTTATTCATCTGTGGCTGTGATTACAATTCTGAGAAATCACAATTTATTCTTAGAAAAATATTGTTTTTAATAACCCTGACTCTATATTATAATTGCTTTACAACAAAATTCATTGATGATTTTTTAAAGATGTTGCCCAAATGTCTAAATCTATTCATCATGAGGAACTGTCTCAAAGCAGTTATATGCATGTAAATAAAGTATCAGAAAACATCATTCTAAAGTGTCTTCTGCTTCTTGAACTTTTGTATAAATACATTGCATCAGATAGAAATATCTCATGTTAGGATAGTTTAAATATAACATGGACTTTATCATTATGGGGGCTGATTACATATGGTGACATACAGCTTGGCATGAAATGTTTTACTCCACACCCTTCTAACACTAGACTAGGCTTTTAAAAGGCAAGGCGACATGTTATTGTAATATTCTAGTAGACAAGTTCAAGCCTACAGTCATAGAGTGCTTCTTAAAATGCAATATTGTTCTCTCTAAAAATTCATTCTGATAACAGCCCTTCTCAAGTCACAAGGACAATAATATGGCTATGTCAAACCTATAGTGTCAACAGGTTTATGGCCACAAACACTTGATGAGCTGAACACTGTACCTACCTTTCAATAATGCCTGCAGTGTGACAGGGTCTGACGGTTACCATAGTGATCATGTGGCAGCTTCTGATTTATTACCCTGTTCCCCAGGACTGTGATGGTTTCCTAGCTGTACCTTCAACAGCTATTTCGAATCTGAGAGATATACTGTGATAAATATCCACTAGCTCAAAGATATGCTCAGTAGAATGTAACCTTGGAAAGCAGAACTTCCGATGCAAATTCCCAGCTCTGTCTTCCTCTTGGAATATAAAAGCACGATTCCAAAGTCATAAAGCAGGGAGACCTCTGCCCTCAGACACAGGGATTCTTCTCCTTGGGGACTGTCAATTACAGAGATGCTACCCACTGAATATTTACACAGTCTGAAATAGAAAATGAGGTAATGAATTCTGCCGAGGCTAGCCCAGGCAGCACATTGACTGCAGAAGCCAGCGTGGGCCAAACCAATTAGTGCAGCATTCTGTTATGTGGCACCAAATGTTCAACACAGTCAGAGAGTCGTCACCATCAGTCAATAAATTATATCATTCCTTCTCAACTAATTGACACAGTGAACGCCTCTGCACAGAAACCCAAAAAGAGCATTTTAGAGAATAAATATCACAGCTGGTGTCCATTTGCCAAGCTTCCTAATAAAATGCCAAAGGAAGATGAGTGTATTTTAAAAAGAATAATAAAAACAATACAATACCTATCCAGTTTCTTTTTCTGATGTTTGCTTCAGGAATCACACCATGCATAGCACTGGGCTTTACATCCAGTCCAAAGATGTCAGCTGCCATTGCTACATGTGCACTATCGTGCCGGAAGACAATGACTCTATTATTTTACTCTGTTGCATTGTTTCCGATTATTCTTTCATTTGACTGCATGGCAATCAATGCCAAGAGAACATGCCCTTCCAAACTCATCAAGCTCATAAGCACCATGCACTAATTTGTGTATTAGACAGTCCCAAATGGTTTCCAAGTTATTGATTCCGCCATCTAATTCCCTAGCTTTGACAGGCGGGATATTGCTTTTGGGATAAATAAAACTATCCTCACAATCACTTACATGCAGCTCTTGGAATGGTGTGTGCAGAAGCCTTTGCAAAGGAGGAAACATGACACAGTATTTTTACCCCATTATAGGTCAGCACAAATGAAGACTCCTTGTCTCTGCTTTGTCAACCCAATATCAGAGCATAACCATAACAAAGGGAGAAATGCAGTTTCTGATTTGTGGATTCATCACATCTGCACAAACCCTGTCTATGCAGTGTGTTAATGGGCTCTCCATAAATCATTGCTGACTTGGCCAGAAAGGCACATAATACCGAGTGTTATTGTGTTTTACTGGTAGATGGGCCACAGGGGAAGAGCAAATAACTCAAAAGATCTCGCATTAGTAAACAGCTGGAATGCAGACAAACACATGCAGCATAGTTTCAGGAACTTCCTTTATGAATCATATATCCCAGTCAAGAATTTGATGGGTGAGGAGAGCAGGGAAACAAGGCAGAAATTGATTGCTTTGAATTAGCTATTTGATTCTGTACTGGGGGGAAAATAAAACAATACAATCCACTCTCTCCACCACTATCACACACAATATGCCCCCTAGCTCTTTATAACAAATGGTTACATACAGCAAATACTATAATCCATTTAATAGAATCTGATCGTGTATTCCAACAATTTAGAATTCACAGGTACCTCACAAGAGATCAATTTAGGATTATTACTTTTTTTACTTTAAATCAATACATAAGGAGGATTAATACCATCAGATTAGATATCAAGTCATAAGATATCAGCATCTAGAATGGAATTTTTATTTCCAAAACAATGCTGTCTAGTGTCAAAAATATCAAGGTTACAAAAAGAATTTGTTTAAATTTCATAGTAGTCCTCATCTGTACAAACACAAATTAGGCAAATAAGAGACTTGCAGAGTGGACTGAAGCTTAATTGTACACAGTGAGCAAGTATTCTCATCCAAGGCCACACTCATACAATCCTTCATGCTAGAGCACAACCTCAACATTCTGGGCATCTGGGCTTTCAAAGCCACTTCACATCCATCCATCCTGTCACTGATTCAACATCTTTATATGACTCCTCCAGAACTTTTTCTCTAAGGACAGAATGTAGGAAAAGGGAGCATTATAGCACTTCTTTCCTTTGTCTCTCCTCACCCCCACTAAACCATAGTGATCACACGTGATCAAAGCAAGTGATCAAAACCAAAATAACCAATGTCCCAAATGTGGCTGGAGATAGAACTCAGTGGGAAGGTGTTCAAATGCTAATTTTGATCCAAAGAACTACAAAAATAGAACAGACAATACAATATTGAATTATGAAGTCTGATGCAAACTAAACAGCAAAATATACTACCTCTGGACAGGATGGTCTACTAAAATCCCAGGCTACAGAACAGGGACCTGCCTCAGAAATGGCGGGAAATGATACACCATGGCAGAGCTCGAGTGATCAGCACAGTGAGGAGCTGGTGAAAGAGCAGACACTGGAATAAACCGCTGGAAAGAGATGATCAGACCTACGTAGAAACAGGACAGCGACCCATGACACAAGCCATGGTGCACAACAACAAGGCGTTCTCTCCAACAAATACTTAAAACTAACTGGACATCTATTCTTTAATTCTTTCTACAGACCTTACACTGTTCAAAAGCTGCCCAAACTGGATCAGAGGCCTTGGTGGAAAGGACAAAACTGTAAGCACACCCGGAGGGAAGAGGACAAAACTAGGTGTCCTAGAGTTTGGTGATGATTTTAAACGCATCACTAAAAGCATGAAGAATGGAAGAACGGATATTCAACTCTTAAATTTGTACTGCAACAAAAGGATAGCTTGGAGAACACACTGCAAAGAATAAACTGCACAGAGGATTGTTATCCAAAATATAAGACAAATGTGTTAAGACTCCAGGGTAACAAACAACGAAGAAACAAACTAAAGACAGAAAGAGATACCTCGGCAAACAACATGTTCAGGCTGTAAAGAAGCATGTGAAAACAGGCTCCACATCATATTTTGACAACGGAGTGCAACCTAGAACATCAGCTAGATGGCACAGCACACCTGGTGGAGTGACCAAAAGCCATACTACTGATAGCATTGAGCATCGGCCAGGATACAGATCAACAGAAATTCTACCTCATCACTGAAAGGAATGCAAAATGGTGCAGCCACTTTGGAAGATGTTTTGGAAATTTTCACGAAAGTAAATACAGTCTGGCCATGTGAGGCAATAATTATACTCTGTTATCCACAAAAACTGAAAACGTATATCGGTAGAAAGAAATGCATGTGGACATTTAAAACTGTCAAAACTTGGAAGCAACTAACATGTCTTTCAGTGGGTGGAGAAATAAAATGTGACACACCCAAACTACTGTTTAGTTCCGTGAAGAAATGAGCTACCACATCATGAAAAGACATGCGAGAAACTGATACTTATTTCCTCCCCCAAAGAAGCCAGTACTAAGAAGTTACATGCTATATAAGTCCCATTATATGCATTCAAATAGAGAGAGTAAAAATATCAGTAGTGACCATAGGAAGGGCAAGAGGGAAGGACAACCAAGTAGAGGATTTTGAAAGCAGTGAAATTATTCTGTATTATACTACTACTGCAGATACAGTGTATATTCATTCAAACTCATTGGATGTACACTGTACTACTCTTATGGGGAACATTGGTAATGGATGAGACAAAGGAAGTGTGCAGGCAGAGAGTGCATTAGCAATCTCTGTACCTTGCGCTCAGTTCATTAACTTCAAATTACTAAATTTATGAAAAGCATTTTAAACGGCAAAGTAGAATAGGAACCTGCCAACCTTTTCTTGAGCTTTACTTCAGAATCAGCTGAATTTCTATCCACCTGGTCCCAGAGCTACCCATGGGGGGAAAAGGGCATTGAAAAAGAAGCCCCTCACCTTCAACACCTTCCCTTTCAGGGGCTCCTGGGAGGTCTCTCTCCCTCTGCTTTTCTCACCTAGGCAGCCCACCAGGAGTTAATAGCTGTCAGGCAGGCAAGAGGCGCTGTGGCCCTGAGGTCAGCAATCTTATTAAATCCCTATGCTGCCAATGGGACTAAGTAATACGCACATTGCTCAGTGTGAGGCAGGGAGAAAATGACTGAAGAGAAAGAGCTAGAAAGGCCAGAGGGGAAATGAAAAAGAACAGGAGCTGAATGAGTGCAAGAAGTAAAGAGAAAGCCAAGCAATTCTACAGAGACAGACCTTACTTCTTTCTAAGGATTTACCAATCGAGAAATCATTTGCTGCAATTAAATATTCATTGCACCTGGGAAATTCTCTAAGAGCACGATCTTGCACCTTTTGTCATTTTTTTCTGTGAATGCATAGCCCACACTCAGCAGTACTAGGACAGTCATCCTTTGGCATTTTGTAGACAAGTGCTAAAAATTCTTCTAGTATGAGGCATATTGACTTTTATTTTTGTAATGGCAATGTTCCAAGAAAGAATGCACTCTGCCATTTTAATGAATAGGAATTGGACTGGAACAAATACACATGATACAACTTCTCATTTTCATTCTTATTTATAGATGCTAAACACACAACTAGACAATCTTTACCACATTAAATCTCAGCTCCGCTATTGAAAGTTTATGTCCACCCTGTTTGTAATTGTCTAACTACTGATCATTATCAAATACTATAAACTGAAGAAAAGTTTAGGTTAAGAAGATCATTTCAAGCCGGGTGGTGGTGGCACTCACCTTAGGCAGGCGGATCTCTGTGAGTTCGAGGCCAGCCTGGTCTACAAGAGCTAGTTCCGGGACAGGCTCCAAAGCTACAGGGAAAGCCTGCCTCAAAAAACCAAAAATGAAAAATAAAAATAAGAATAAAGAATAAAAGATAATGTGCTTCATAACGCACACAACATTACTTATTTTCAAAAAAGGCGTCTACATAATTATAATCATGTATGGTCAGATTCTGTGTTCATATCATCCAAAGCTTTATAACATCCAAAATTAACAAAAGAAATAGTCAATCTATAGATACCAGGATGGTAAGAATGTATCATCTGAAAAGGAGTCAAAGGTCTGTGGTCATCAAACCTGGGGCAATCAACTCAATTCACAACATATATAAACACACACACATACACACACATATATCCTTGATTTTATATGTTTATATATATACCCTTGATTATATATATACATATATATATATCCTTGATAACAAAAATAATTAAATGGCCGTTCTCTAGGATTAATTAGCAACTCAGTTTCTTGCTGCAATGCCAAAGCATCTACAACAAAACTTAAGTAACCAACATTTATTTCCTTTCTATCAAAAATATGGGTTTAATCAGAGCTCAGTAAATGAACCAAGAAAATACTCTAAACCTTCAATGTGGCACCAAATGCAGTTTAAATACTTCATTTCCCTTCCCCTCGCCTAATTGCGGGTCATTTTTCCCTGGCAGACAAGATAAAACAGAAACAGACTGAGTAAATACAACAGAAAAATTGGTTCTGATCTCTCAAATCAACAAGCCACGTTGGTGCCCCGTCAGCAAACATCACAGATCATTCTGGCCTAATTTTCCACAGCTCCTCTACAAACAGGGGTCTAAGCAACAGGCTAAGAGGAAAACACTTATGGATTACGTCTCTTCTCTATATTACTTATTACCACATATGTGACATTTTCACAGATGTTCTAGGTAGAAAAGCTCAACTAGATCACTTTAAATTCCCTCCCAAACTTGTAAATTCATGCAACTCAGAGATTAAAGTGCAAACTGCAGGCAGCAGGCCAGACCAGAAGAATTAAAAAAAAAAAAGCTAACATTATATTATTCCCCTCTCTGGGAAAGTAGGGTATACTCAAATGACTAATTTCTTCAGAATTTAGTGAAGACCTACTCTGTGGTAGATATTGTTCTACGTACTAGGACTACAGCAATGAATTGTACAAAGCCAGTGTTCTCATGAGCTTACCCTCTAGCAGAATATAAAGCAGTTTGAAAACACTTGAAACATTAAAAAAAAACTGAGATCATTAAAAATATCCATTTGGAGCTGTAGAGATGGCTCAGTGGTTTAGGTGACTACTACACAAGCAGCAAGACTGAAGTTCAGAGCCCCAGACCCCACATAAATGTGGGGTAAGGATTTTGGCCTGTCTCTAATCTGTCTTTTCCAATCACAATCTACCATCTCTTTTGAGGCAGGGTGTGTCTCTTGAACCCTAACTTGGTGATTCAGCTTCTCTCTCCACACAGCTTATTGTGGGGATCCCTTGTATCTGAGTCCTCAGCCTTGGGATTACAGTTGGGCATTTACACAGGCACTTGAAATCTAGATTCCGGTCCTCTACTCATGCAGAAAGCTGAGCCATCTCTCTAGCTCCCGGGTCTAATTCTGTAAGAGCTTTTCAGGTTCTTCTGCACCTGCCGTCATTCTGCAAGCACCAAACACCTCACAGGCATTGCCTGGACCATTCATTTGACCTTAATATGTGCAAGTTCAGACGGGGAAAATGGAGGCAAATGTTCATGGTTCAAGTCATGTACTAGACAATACACAAATACAGAAATCTGAATGGAATTTTTAAATTATGGTAAGACAAATTTTCAACGTAACGAACATCCTATATCTCATTGAATATTCAATGCCAGTAATAATAAATTATCACATTACAAGAAAGTAAGAAACAATGCTAAGTAAAAACACAGTATTGGTGTAATATAATAGGGAGAGAAGAAAGTTAAAAGTATCAAATAACCAAAAAGTATCAGAGATAACAAAATATATCCTGGAATTAGGGCAGTGGTTCTCAACCTTCCTAATGCTGTGACCCTTTATTACAGTTCCTCATGTTATGGTGACCCCCAAGTATAAAATTATTTCATTGCTACTTCGCAACTGCAATTTTGCTACTGTTATAAATCATAATCTAAATATCTTATATGCACAATTCTGATATTAATACCTGTGAAAGGATCATTTGACAACCCAAAGGGGACTTGACCCACATGTTGACAACCAGAGATGGGGTGAAGCCAAGCGTGAATATGACTGAAATATCCTGTATGAATATACGAAATCCTAAAAACTTAAAGATACTGTCTTAAAAATTAAACACATCCTGTTTACAGAATTTTTTGGGGGGGGAGGGAGACAATTTGTCTATTGGGATCAAGGGAAAAATGATACTCGAAAATAGTTCAGTTAATACCTTCTTATAAATCCAAATCCAAACACGGAGATAAATTATCCACGCCTGCAGTGAAGATTAACTCAGTCGCTGGCGGCATGTACCCCATGATGGAGAGGCCCAGACCTCGGAGCGGCCCCTGTAGAGCATCCTTCTTACCAGACGCGCGTTTTCTATCATGTTTCACTCTACTTACCCCAATAGACAATTACTCACAGAAAACCTACACATGTGTGCTTCCCCTCCAACGTCAGAATCCAGGTCCACAGGAGCGCTTTGAAAGTCACAAATCATTAACTTTTTTCACTTCAACTTCATTCTGACATGTTCACACGTGAGTGCTACGTTTACATCATCTCGGCCCCACACTCAGCCCATCCAACCCTTTCTGTGCCCCCTCTCAGATCCATGGCTTCGTCTGCGGTGGAAAATTATTGTAACTAGGCAAAGGTGTGTTACTTTTCTTTCTGCCACATTTGCCCAATGATGTAAGGATATACTACATCTGTCTGTGCTGCGTTTAATTATATAAAGATGAGTTGCTGTGTCACCGTGCCTGCCTGAGGCACCTGATTGGTCTAATAAAGAACTGAATGGCCAGTAGCTAGGCAGAGAAAAAGATAGGCATGGCTGGCAGGCAAAGAGAATAAAGAGGAGAAATCTCGTTCTAGACAAGAACAAGAAGAAAGCCAGGCATAGAGACAGCAGGAAAGTAAGTATGCACAGAAAAAGAAAAAGAGGTAAAAGCCCCAAGGTAAAATGTAGATAAAAGAAAATAGGTTACTTTATAAGAGCTAGCAAGAAACAAACCTAAGATAAGGTTGAGCACTCATAATTAATATCAAGTCTCTATGTCATGATTTGGAATCTGCCTAAAAGAAAAAGCCTGGTATGTTGGGACCATTTGGAGTCCTGGCCTTCAGCTGCTTTTCCTTGCTAGAGATCTTTACCTTCCTTCTGATTTGAGTTACTAAAAGCTGTGTCAAAGTTGTTTACCAGCTCTGC
>LOJH01018481.1:0-21729 GCA_001685095.1 Ellobius talpinus
TCTCTCTCTCTCCTTCAATCTATCCCACCAACTCCCCTCTGGCTGTCTGTTCAGTGTCACTCAGTTGGGATGGATCCCGTTAAAGATCTGACGCTTTGTGAGGTGTCTGGAACGTCTGCCTCTAATCATAAACACCACAGTTGGCAATGATGTGGTCAAAAAGAAAAAAAACCCACCTTGATCCAGTACACATTCTCTTTGATGTCTTTGCATTGAGTTCACTGCCCAGAGAAAAAGGTACAGATTTTAAAAAAAAAAAGGGTTTGGAAAAAAAATCAAGCTTGACATTCTCAAATCATAACCATATGCCTTCCAGTTCCATGCTTTTAAAAAATTTCATATATGTGTGCATATCTATATATCTATCTATAGATACTCAGATATATATCTTATTACACTTTATTCTAAGAAACTAAGGGAAGGGGCATGTGACAATGATACCATGAGACAGGTTTAGAAGATAACTACAGGTTGGGAGAAAACACTCCCAAAACGGGGGTGGGGATCAGACTGCCACTACCAAAAAAGGAAGAAGCCTTCTGCCAAAAACGGCAAACTGCAGTGACCTTAAGTAGAAGACTGTAGCTGATTCAAGGGAAAATGAACACTTCTCAAAGACAACACTTGTGCTGCGCCTGTGTTTCTAAGAGCCTTCTGCCCCCTTGCCTTGGGGTGGCCTGGTGAACACACAGCCTCACTGTGCTGGGAGCCCCAGGCCACAGGGTTCCGATGAATATTCAGCCAAATTAACATACATTTTCTTTGTGTTTTTCTTGGTGGAGTCTCAATTTCCTTCCCTCCCTTTCTGATTTAAAAAGAAAAAAATCCTATCAAGACCTATGCTGGTCTTGATATCCTTGACATGCCAGGCCTCGCATCTGTACTGTGAATTGCTTTTATAAACTAGATATTAAGATGCCCAGCAATTATAGAACTTTAAAAAATCCCAATGCACTTGTGCATATTCTAAAACAGTAAGTTTATCATGGATAAAAGGTATGTAAAACCTAAAATACCAGATCTGACTTAATATTTATCTATTATCACCAAAATCCACATTACAGTACTTGGGTACACTGAATATCCAGGCCAGGAGCCCAAGGGTTCCGCATTTCCATTCGAAAGCCAGCCTTTCCTAGTATATACAAAGAGGGACACGAAACAGAATCCTTACTCCATGTGCTGCTTTCTCTCTTTTAATCCTTAAATGAAGAAATTTTAAAATCTATTTACAGCTAGTAAGAAACTAGGTACTAATTAAACTTTACCTTTTAAAAAAGGAAATAAAAAGATGATTTAATTTAAATAGTTTGAAAATGTTAATTGTCGAGTTAAAACTACCTCTCTAAAATGTGTTCCAAATGCAGTAATCAGGTGGATTTATAGGAGGTAAATGATAATTGGACATTTTCTTCGATCCTGTGGGGGAAAAGAGCAAATTAGCTCTGCCCTGGTCAGCTATACTGAGACACAGCTAGTGCGAATCTCTATAAATGGCTCCCAGGCAGCAGCCCTTGCTTAACAGTATCCAGATGAGGCCAACAGGCTGGATTCTGCTGTCTGTTGCTCTAAAGGGAAGGAGGTTTTGCAAATGAGCAACATTCTCCCGTAACAATGGTGATGTCTTTAGATTTTGATAAGAGTCAAATTTATTGAGAGTTAGTTAGTGTTGTGTATAATGTTCCCTGTGTCGAGGAGTGAAGCAGTTGGTTAGAGGAGGGCAACTTGGCTGGGTTCACAGCCAAGAAATCTCAAGAGTTGGAATGTCCCTATAAGGTAAGTTCTTTCGCTTTTTTTTAAACATAGGCAAGGCAATTAAATATTAGTCAATCATAGTGCGAAGATATGGTAATATACACTAAAATGTTGGCATTTACTACAATATTTACCTTACCACACTACACTAAGGTTTTCATGATATCTAATATTAAATACAGCTCTGCCAAGAATGTTGGCCCTTTTGTAACCACAAGAATGTTTTAAATTGTACTGCTTACCTGGCAGGAGGAAGAGAGAAAGGGGGTGGGGAATTTCTGTCTGCAGAATTTACATTGACAAATTAATTGCTATCATGTATGGGGAGGGGAGAGAGAAACTGAGAGAACGGAGGGAGGAAGAGGAGGTGGAGAAAGAGAAAAGGAGAGGTTTAACTTTACACACCTCATTTGGTGTCCTGAGAGGCTAAGCATCAAGTACTATCAAGTTCATCCATTTGTTTCCTTTTTCAAAGTTTAGAAATGAAAAAAGAAAGCCATTTACTTTATTTTCACTGTACAGTAAATTTTGGGTGTTTATAAAAGCAGCTGAGCACAGGCTTGACAAAACCACGTAGTGTTTCTATTTCAAAGGCAAGGCAAAGAAATCATATTTAAATTTAAAGAACTGAATGATGTACCAGATAACTATATAATTTGTAGATCAAGCCAAACTAACACTTGGCACAGAGAATTCAGACTAAGATTTCTACCAAAGTCTTTAAAAAGCTTTCTGGTGCAGAAGGGACACCAACAACCTGCCAGTCTCCTGGTTTACTTCTTGGGAATCAGGCTTGGAAAGAGTGAAAACAGTAGTGCAAATCCACTGTAGTGCAAATCTACCGTAGTGCAAATCCAAGCTCCACTGTATGCACATCTGTTTAGCATGAAGCCTCTACTACAGAAAATGGAAACAAAACTTGAACAGAAGACACTTCTTTTGTTGTTTTGTTTTAAGACAGGGTCTCCCTAGGAAGTCCAGGTACCTTCATCTCTCCATGAGTGACTGGATTCCAAGTATGCCCTCCCACATACCTGGCTACAGATTTTTGCTAGCATTCATCTGATTGCCCTAAAATCTCCATTATGTGAGATTTTGGTTATAAAGTTACAGAAGTCATATCTTAGTAAAATCAGAAAATAAAATTTTTCATCACATAATTTGGTGGGTCAAGCAAGAACACAAAGCAAAAGCAGAAACAGACACATATCAGGATATGCTTGTGTTGTGAAGAAAGGGCATGCTAGGCAGGATTCGTAGATTATTATTAAGAGACTCAGGCAAGAGTTTGCTCAAAGTTCTTTCAATAGGGATAAATGCTCCCTCTCTGACCTACTTTCTCAACAGCCATTGGAGGAAAGAGAAATCAGTTATTAATGACACTCTTTGTCTTCAGGGGTCTAACCTTCACTTGTCTGACAAACTCCAGTTCCTTCTGCCACCAATGAAGAAGAGGGATAGATGTTGGGGTTCATTCTTCTGGAAAGAACTACAACTAGAAAGAGGCACCAAAACCAATGTAAAGTTAGAGGTCAGGAATCTGCTCTCGTCAGCTGGCTTGGTTTCGAGGGCTCATCAGTTTTAGCAGATAGATTTCCAGAGTCATTCCCTTTCGGGACTCTAACACTTTGGGGATATGAAGTCTGTCCCTTTGGACTGGAGCATGTAATGTTCCTGCAGGGAGAGTTTCTTATTTTATAATGGGTAGTGAGCTTTAATAAAAATAGTTGCTTTCCAAAGCCAGCGCAGATTCAAGCTAGACCCGGGGTCTCTGTAGATCAGAAGGCCAGACAAAACTGCTCTGATTTAGCACACAACAGTAACAGTAACAACTGCTTTGCTGTTGAGCTTTTGCAATGTGTCAGGCACTTATCTGCCATTGTCCCCAAGCCCATCTCTACTAAACACACTTCTTTCTTTTCCCTTTGGCAACCTTGCTAGATAGCTGTTATCATTATTGTCATCTCAGTTCTACAGAAGAGAAATATGGGATTCCCCCAGGTTAAATCATACATTGAGCAGGATACCTTCCGAAAGGAGCTAACGGAGCCCCATCTCAGCATAAGTCAAAAGGCCACATGTATGAGAATGCTGGTATTTATAATTGGCAGGGCTGGTATGAAACATTTCAAGAACCCAAATCCAAGGACCAAGTCAAACCATATTCTAGAATCCTCCTTGGGGAGGCCTCACAGATAACCCACAGCTTGTGGCTACAATAACCTGCTTCTGTAGGACAATGTCTGTCATGCCCCCCTTTGGTGAAAAGTACTCATGTATAGGGGACTTAGGAGGACTTTCAGTTTGGAGCAGGGTGTTTGTCCCATGCTATGTATCACTCAGAAAATGCCACCTTAGGAAGGCACGCGGGTCAGCAGATAGTTGAAGTGAGGAATAATTATGATCTTTGACTCAGGATTTAAAATATAAGCATAAACTATATTAGTGGCTTCTTGCAGTATGCTACTCAAAACATATTACAGGCAAGCAATTCTGTGTTCACGAAGTATATGACCTGGCCAAGAAAATAGCAAGGAAAAACAGGTTCAAGCCATTTTCTTCCTTCCTTCCTTCCTTCCTTCCTTCCTTTTTTTTAAAGATTTATATAGTATGTATATACACTCTAAAAGAGGGCACCAGATCTCATTACAGATGGTTGTGAGCCACCATGTAGTTGCTGGGAATTGAACTCAAGACCTCCGGAAGAGCAGCCAGCGCTCTCAATCTCTGATCCATCTCTCCAGCCCCTCAAGCCATTTTCAAATAATTTTCTCCAAGAAAGACAGAGGTGGGACTTTCTCTAGCCACATGAACATTTTATCACAGCCTCTCTCTAGGTAGTTGTGGGGCTTAACCTTGTCCCAGTGAGTGGGACCCAGTAGGAAGTCCTACTGCAGAAGAACTGCCAAAAACAGCAACAACAAAAGGCATGAACAGGAGAGAATTCCAGATCCCTGAAGATTAAGAAATGGTCAAGCTGCCTTGGAGTTTTCTAGACAACTCACGGGACATGTGCTGCTCAGACATATGTGCAGGTCAGGAACCATGAAAGGCATCTGCAGAAACTGTTGTTAAAAAAGAAAGGAGAAAAACAGCAGAAGCGCCATGCCATTTCTTTCTGCTTTCCTTCTTTGAATCTCTCTATAACCCAATCAAAGCCGGAAATAAGAGATCTGAATAGAAATGGGTAGGGACATAGTTACCGATTCTACAAGGCAAGCGCTATTCCAGGACCACTCCAGTGCTTTACAAAAGGATCTATTAACACAGCAGCGTTTTCTTATTAATTGCCAAGAGCAGGTAAAATGTGAACGCTTTACATCATTAGAGGAGAAACCGCAACAGTGCATTCGGACTTTTCTGAGAGCACGAGAAGGCCAATGTGCTGTTTGCTGCAAGGACGACAGCTATCAACTTATCAACAATTGCTTTTTCTCTGCTGCGTGTGTCTTCATGTTTTCTAACACAAATTTACACTTTTCTTCTAATGATTCTTTGTAACATCAAATTTCTTTAAAATATCCCTTACCACTAACAATAATTGTGAGACTAAAATTTCTTTTTGTGCTATATAGGGTTTATGAATTTACCGATTTTATGTTGGGGGTGGGAAGCAGGACACTTTTAAAATCATATTAAGAAATCCACATGATGACTGCAATTGCTTTTAAATACTCATATTTTTGTATGAGAATTAGGCTTGTCTGTGACAATGTTCTTGGGAAAAAATTTTAAAGCTCCCTTCCTCCAGCAACATGTTCAATGTCTTCTTTTGCCAGAGGCATTCACTCATTATATAAATCAAACAAGTACAGGGCTGTAGACAAAAGTGACTAGTAAGGCCCAACGCATTCCTTTGCTTAAGCTAAGCAGCTTTTGGTGCATTGCATGCAGATGTCAGGTATTTTAATAAAGAGCTCCATTGTGCAGGCCCCACCACTCCTCCATAGCTCCCAGCACTCCCCAGAAAGAGGGGTGGGGGAGAGGGGAAGAGCGACAGCCATTCCAGCTGGAGCTGGAACCTCGTCTGAGTCAGGAAAACCACAGCTCATAAGCAAAGAGGAAGCATAATGTTCTACAAGGACAAAACATTAGCAGAAATGTCACTCAGCCCCAGTTCCACATGTTGGCTGCCACGGCCTCTTCCTCCTAGCATGCCCGATTGATATAAATTCCATCTGCTCAGCAGCCAAGTGACAGAGAAGAAATACCGGCATCTGGTCTCCATTGCTGTCGGGTTTTTGTTCCATGTTAGACCTTAGCTAGAAACATATGAAGAGATGAAGGTGCTGGCAAGCGACTCAAAGGCTCGACTGGCATAAAGGAGACTTTCTGATGCTTTTCACACTTCACTCTGGAGTTTTTACAGGGTTGGGGGAGGGTGTGACAGAGAGCTGATAAACTAAACAGGGGGAGCCAATAGGCCTGAAGGTCATTTTATGTTTCTCAAGGCTTCGGTTTTTTAAAAAAGGGGGTTTAATGTTAAAAACTATAAAGCACAACATGTATCCCCCTTTCCACCCATTTAATGCAACAGAAGGTAACTAAGTCACACAAGAATGTTCTTCCGCTAATTTCCCCCTTCTCTTAAACATCCACTGGCTTGGACCTGCTCCATAGGCACTTTACAGCCTCCTCTGGGGAAACTGAAAAATGCTAAAACTCAAAGCCACCTCCCAGAAAAGTGTAAAGCCATCATCAAACCTACAACAGAAAGGGTAAACAGAAGTAGAATTAAGCCCCTTAGGGAGGAGGTCATTCCCACTTGACCCTCAGATCTCCATTGTATTAATCCCCTGGCCAGGAGACCTAGGAAAGCAAAAAAGAGCTATGGAAGACAGCACAACACAGTATTGATTTTCTTCTCCTGAGTATCTCTGTGAATGCCATCAAGGCAGCATCAGTGAGAAGAGCTCCTTTCGGAAATAGAGCGTGGGCAGGGCTGGGAGGAAGGATGAAAATCAGGTTCTTAAAGCCACCTGTGGGAACAACGAGTGAGTCTTTTCAAAATGACAGGATAACAAAGATACTTTTGATCATAAGAATATAAGGACTCTCATAATGATCTTGCGTTACTGTACTGCTTGACAACTTGAATGATTTTTCTTTTACCTATGGCAGGCCCTATGTTCTGAAGTTGCATTCTGGTCTCCATTTTCATCTATACATGTGACTACCTGAGGTGAAAACCATACATGACAAGAGATGAGACATGGCAACTACCTCAATATTCAGAACAAGACAAAAGACAATGAAGCCAGTAGGAACAGAGCTGACTGGTGACCCAGAGGCAGTCAGTTCTGGGATGACTGTGGGATTAATGGCTGAGGAAACTGGAATGAACAGCCATCCAGAAAGAAATATGCCAGAAGGTCAACAATGCCTGAACCTTGGTCCTTCATTTGCCTAGGCCTTTGGAAGTCTTGGGAGGTTGGTGGATATCCATGAAGAAGCCAGGCATTTTTGATATATTCTTTAAGAAGATTTATGAATTTAAAAGGCTTGAATCTGCGATTCCAATAATTTTCTGATTTTTTTGTGATGATTTCATATTGTAAATATGCACCCATTATTCTACCTAAAAAGTATTAAGTGGTTAGATAGTTTACAAATTAGGAGGATTTTTATGCTTTTATGTGTAATAATCTCTTAGAAATGTTTTACACACTTTAAATAACCCAGTGCTTCTTAAATTAACTGGATGAATAAGAACATCTAATTATAAGTCTTAAATAATATTTTACTTCTAAATACAAAAATAATATAATGCTCACAACTCTAAAAAAGAAACAAGCAAAAAAGAAACAACATAAACCAAAACCAATTCTCTTATAGACTTAAAGATTTTTCTAAGCCATATTCAAGAAACTTGTCAATCAAAAGTTAATAAAACCACATAACTTCTTATAAATCAAGGCAAAAATGAAGCAAAAACCAACAATTAAAAGAATATTGCAAGACTAGTATATTAGTGTGATATCTCTTTAAGATATAAGAAGTTTAGAAAACAAATAGAAAAGGATTTGTATTGAAACTAGAAATGTGTTAAAACTCAAAAAGACATCTTGAGAAAGTAGAAATACAAATGAACATGATAATCATAAAAGCTCAGGAAATCTTCTGATTAGTACCAAGGAAACGTCTCTTTGCAATAGGAGACCAGTGCAGAAAACTACAACCAATTGCAACTGTGGAGCCAAGTCCCGGTGGATATATCTACAAAACATTCTTACGCCTAAGGCTCAAGGATCACAGTAGAAGAGGGGAAGGAAAGGCTGTTAAGAGCCAGAGATAAAGAGTTTGCTGAGAGACTGTGTCTGCTAGGAATGTCAGAAGCTACATCCATAAAGTCTCACCAACATGGCTGCCTAAACCTGAGCTGAACAAGGACAATCACAATGGACATGCCAAGGTGGATGGAAGAAAGCCCAAGAGGCTTCAACCCAAAGAACTCCAGGCAACAGAGGCATACCGAGAGATGGAGAAACAGTCCTCCCTAGGAAAGAACACACAAATTGGTTCTCCAATGCCAGATGATTAGCCCTGAAAGCATACATACAAGTAACATTATACAACTAAGCAGGCTGTAGCTATGTATTAAGGAATATATGTATGCAGCAACAATTAATGCTTACAGTCACAGCTATTTAGGGCTGTATGACACAAACAAAATACTTCAGCCTGGGGTATTGTTTGTTACTGAACTTCATCCACACTTATATGGTTTTGTCTTTTCAGATTAGTTATAAATAAATACATACATCTGTAGACATGAATTATAACATTTTCTTGGCATGAGAAATTTGACAATTTTCTAACTTATTATACAAAATAAGATGAGAATATAAAGATCACTTGGAGAATAATTCCATTTCCAAATAAAAACCTTACCAGTGCCATGCCTAACTGACTGTCCTCCTTTGAGGGTTTATTACTCAAGCATAGTCTATGTTCTCAGACATAGGGATTACTTCCCAGGTAGTTTAATTATTTTCTTCTTCTTTTGTCTCATGATATCTTATTCTTCAGCATTCCCCAGGCCATTATGCAGAAATCCTAACTGTTAAGACATATCAAAGAAATGTACGTTACTCAGTGAAACGGCAGTCAGCATGGAGGTCTTTTCCTGTCTGTCCCTTTGATGGCAGCTCAGTGTATGACAGACAACGCGTACCCCTTATTTACTGTTTCACTTCTCATAGATATAACCATGTATATCAATGGGCTAAATAAGACTCTCACTCTCTTAACATAAATTCACCGAGTCTCTAAAATGTGACTAGAATATGGTCATAGAAACATGGACCACCCATCAAAGAACTTAATCCAATAGGAGAGAAGGACAGGTGAAGGTAATTATCATAGAGGGTAAGAGATAAGTAAAAATGAGTATCCTGGCACTTTAGGCAATGCTCCCAATTCTGAATAAAAAGAGTTTCCTGAAAAGGATAGCTAAACGGAGGCCTACAGGCATGTAGGAATTAGCCTGGAGAAGAGACAATGGGAACAAGATGGCACATGTTCACATGGAGAACTAAATCACTTAGAGATGCTAAATCACTTAGAGACCCTCTGATCTAGAGTCAATAGCCCATCACCTAAGGCTTTAGTCATAGGCAGAATGCCATACTTAATGGATCCACTAACTAGATCAACTATAGTCACTCAAAGTTTGCAAACCTCAGAGGATGGTGATGCCAGCCTGATAATTAGGGGTAGGTGTAGCATCAGAGATATAGAAAGGCTATGTCTGCTATGGGTCATCTTTACCACGCTCATCCCTATGTCTATACCCTGGTGGCTCTTCTCTGGGACCTAATGACAAATTCTATTATATAAGACCTAAAACATAATGCCACATTCTTCAAAGTATATGAAAAAGCATTCAGGACCATGTGTGAAGCCCATCAATATAACTTCCTGTAGTCTATGCTGCTGGGGTGACTGAACAGCTGAAGGAACCTGCATAAACCTCACTAGCAAGCCAGGATACCACTCCTCCGTGAACAACAACTGATGGGTCAAATCGCCAGGGAGCTGCAGAGGAGTTATTAATGCTGACAGGTACACTACCTGGGAGACAAGTTGAGAAGGGGAAAAGATTATTTATAAGCGAATAGTTAACAGCTGTACCTACTGCTAAGCATTACATGGATGCCACAAACTGTAGAATTCAAATCCTGAGTTATTCAAGCACGAACATCTGCCTGTCACCCAAATGCAATGCTTCGCTACAAATTAAGGTGGGAGAGATGAGATGTTGTAACGATGCCTCACCAAAGAAGGCAATGTCATCCCAGTGCTCAGGTAGAAGGGGGAGGAGAGCTGGGATAACCATACGGTGAATTATGTTTCTGAGTAATAATGATGAATTTGCAAGAACAGCTTTGTAATTTTTCCTGAGGGCTTTAACAACAGAGCAGATGCCAAATGCATCTTGTATTATCAAGAGTGAACCGGACTTGGGAATGAGGGGAGACTGAAGAGTTGTTGTCATGTTAGAATGCCAAAATGAGAAGATGAGAAAAGGAACTGAAAAGAAATTATAGAACTGGATTTAAACAATCCGGGATTCATTATTACTTAAGATAATTTTTGATGACTTTTATATACAGGTAAAAGCGACATTTGTCACTCTGGTGTGTTGCTCTATGACAACTGAACTATAAACTCTAAGTAGTAAGAGACAGGAGAGCCATGTGCTAAAGAACAGGAAAACTCAAGGAACATTAAGGGAAATGAGCTGAAAGTTCTCAACTCAATGTCTGAAAATTCAGTCTACATTGGGTTAAAAGTACTCAGGAAGAAGAAATAGTCTCAGCACATATTTACTCTTTAAAACCTCTAGCAGCTGAGATTATCCATAATCATATGCATTTTTACCATCACAAACAAGAGTTATTTAAAAAATGGCAGATCCGATAAAAAGTGATTTTTAAGAATGACTCTAATTTTAGAAAACAAGACATTATGTGCAGATACATATATATATGTGTGTGTATACATATGTGTGTGTATATATATATTGTTAATGGAAATTAGGTTAGCACAAATTTGAGAGAATACACAAGACAACCTCACTAAACAGAAAGTATTTCTATTTGTTCCTGCTCTATATGAATTAGTGTTAAGTGAAAAAGTCAAGGAATTGCAAACTCAAAATTGTATATATTATTTCCTTATTTTCACAAAAAGGAAAGAAAAATAATATTTATATGCAAATAATTATAGGCTATTCTTTTCAAGGTTTTTAAGAAACCAATGAAAGTGTCTGTACATGAGGTAGGAACCCAAACAACTACATGGTAGAGACATCCATGTGCATGCAAAGTATCTAGAGCAGATCTGCCATTCCATCTCTAGACAATTATTCTATATAAACATGTCAGTAACACATGAGTGCGCACTTCCTGAAACAATGTTTGCAACACTAAAACACTGCAAAAATAAATTATCTTTAAAGAATTAATTAACTAAATTATGGTACATCCGCATAATGTAAAATTCTGTGACAGTCATACATGGTGGATGAAATCTCTATATACCAATATGAAAAGAGGGCTGCAGCTATTCCCTGATACTGTTGGATCAAATCACCACAACTTTAATGACTTCAAACCATAGAAATGTGTTCTGTTACAGTTCTAGAGGCTTCAGGTCCAAGTCAGGTGTCCTCAGAGCTGGAGGCTCTGCGATGAGCCTGCTCACGCCTTTCTGCCAGCATGAGTTGGCTGCCGACAAGGCATGGAATGAGGGACATTACTCCAGCCTGCCCTCCATCTTGGCACCATCCTCCCCTCTGAGTAAGCCTCCTTTGTGGATCTGTCCCTAGCTTCCCTCCATTTTTCTTAGAAGGATATGTAAGAGAGTTTAGCACCATCCAGAGAGTTCCAGATTGCCCTGAAAGCCTTAGCCATTTATTTGCAAAGGCCCCCTTTTTCTAACAGAGCAATAATTACTGGCTGCAGAAATTCAGTATGATTATTTGGGGTATGGGATTACATATGGGTTACAATTTAAACTCAGGTAAGTTATGAAAATGTCAGATAATAGACTAAGTATGTATATATATATATATATATATACTGAATGAAACCATTAATTAAAATCCCTAACAAGAATGGATTAGTATTATAAATAAATGAAAATAAATGGAGGACTGTATACCAAATTACTAAAATGATGGGAAATTATCTATAGGAAGGGACTAGAGACATCTTTAAAAAATGTTACAATAATGCTTGAATTCTATATTAATCTTGTATTTACTTTTGTAAATAAAAAATAAAAACATACTTTAAAGCAAATTTTACTTATTTTGGTGTCATCAGGTTTTATCAAACTCTGTAATCTTTATGGCCTATATTAAGGAAGATGGGTTAGTCAAATCTGCATAATATAAAACAAATTAATAATTGTAAAATAAAAATTTCTGTATATTTCAGGTCTTAACTTTCGTGCATAATATTCATAACTAAGAGTTCCAAAGCCTCCATGAAACAAAAGTGAGCATTCTTACATCAATCCCCTACAAATCTCTTACAACTGATTCATTAAAAATCTCTAAGCCCATATCCTTTGATCTCATCCTCAAACGCAAAGTTTTAACGGGCATTTCGGGGACCAAGCAGCTGCACTCATCCGCCTCTAAAGAGCATTCATGGTTCATCCCTCCCTTAACAAACTTCCTCTCCATGCTTCTGAACTTAACAAACTTAACAAACTTCCTCTAACTGAATAGGAGTTTCATCCTCAGCTTTTCGGCCACTATAAATAGTAATGAGAAATTCTTCTCTATTACTAGAACTTACTCTATTTTCTCTACTGTTTCTCATTCACAGGAATTACTAAACAGTGTGAAAGTCAACAGAGATCCTGTGGCTCTCAAAGGAATGCATCAAAACTAAGCTGTTTCCTCAATCTAGACGACGAGACACTGATCAAGATGATCTTTTACAGAAAAACATCAAATTGTGCTAAGCACATCTGTCAAACGTAGGAAAAGCATTTCATGTACAAGGGTGGAAACCACAGGGCAGAGAAACGTCTGCATTCACATCGCTTACTCATTCATGTGGGTTTCTTAAGTGCCTACTGTGTGGACGCTGTGCCACCATCCATGGCTGATGTTGTAAACTGTGTGGGTGGAACTGCTAGTGTCTTTGAATTTGACAAGAGATACGAATTCTCTAATGGCAGCCTGTTGCTTTGGCATGAGGGGAGCCAGCAAGCCAGGACAAGAGAAGGTACAAGAAAGGGGCAAGAGCTAGACAGGTGTCCTGTAGAAGCAGCTCTGTAGTAAGGGCTGGCAGGGCCTGATAATTATGAATATTGTTGCATTTGCCAAGAGATGTGTTTAGCAATAAGCGGGGGGGAAAGGGGTAGGCTTCTTACAAAACTTGCCACCCACCTCCCATGGGCACTATCGGTTTCATATGCTCTATTAAAGATAATCAAGGGTACCCAGCCTCCCCTGAGATCAAGAGGAACAGTGATTATGAATATAATAACAGTTTTAAAAATTACCTAAATGTTTTAACGGGGGCCTTTATTTCTGACACTATCAAACACCTGCAAGTAGGACCGTAAAAAAAAACAAAGAGAACACAGTAACCTCATTTCAAAGGCCACTCCACAGCGTCTTAAGCCAGCCGAACACCCCCAGTGGCTGTAGAGGTTAGGCAAGTCTCTCCTAAGGACTCTATTTTTTACCCACATGTGCAAAGTCAGAAAACTGGAACCAAGAGAGTAGAACAGACTTCTGTTTGGGCTGTGACCTGGGAGTTGGGGGGCATATTCTCCAAATTATTACTATTTTTTAAACCAAAGCTGCCCAGAGACATTAGTTTGTGAGGCTAAGTTTGTCTGGGTGCAAATGTAATTGCCCTTTATATGAGCGCAATTTCAGAGAGTTAGCTGTAGGTTCTATTTCAATAAAAACAAGCAAATAAAAAAGGCTACCAAATAATTATAAAACATATGGTGCAAACTCTGCTATGTTTGTTTTATGAGAGTAAATATTATTTACATTAAGATCTGGTCAGAAATGATACTCAAAGAGTTATACACAAAATCTGTCCAATTTTCTTCCTACCCATGCATATCAGCAAGTTTTTTTTAAATCCAGCTACATTAACCCATTTAAAGATCTTTTACACAGTCCCACACACAAAAATGTATTTTTTAATAAGAATTTTTATTTCAAATATAAATAATGTCATCAACAAGCTACCATAGCAACACACAAGAAATTTACTTTGTTCTTAAATAAGAGGGAAATTCTGATAAAAACATCTAAGAGTCTGCAAAGGTGTCAGTGCATACAGGAGATGTGCGGTCACTTTCTGTGCAAACCTAAGGACCTAAGTTTGAATCCCCGGCACCCACAAAGAAAGCCAGGCAGCAGACACATCTGTAACCCAGTGTTTGGGGCAGGGGTTGCTGGAGTCTTCTGGCTGCCAGTGTAGATACAAATTTAGTGAGAGGACTCCCCCCCACACACATACCCCACACACGCACATCTAAAGTCCTCCTGTTAGCTGCATGGCATTCTTTAATTTAATGCTATTTCATTCTTTTCAGTTGCTAGTCTATCTTAACAACTTTAAAAATAATTATTTTTCTTTTGCAACAACAAATGTACTACTTCATGTTCTGCGTACACTATTAACATAGACTCTTCAACTATCTGGATAGCTTATCCTTGCTACTGGAGTTGCCTTTTGGGATATCAAGTACAGAAGCTATTAAGTGAGGCATCAAAGTAAACATCTTTTAACGGTCAACTGTAAGGCACATAATAGCCAAGAAATTGAAAAACAAAAACCATAGTTAAAAGCCAAGTAGATTGGTTCATACCTGTAGTCCTTGTACTATAAAGGCAGACGTAAGATGATCCTGAGTTCAAGGCTAGCCTGAACAATATAGTCAGACCCTACCATAAAAACATAAATAAAAATCACACTAAAATTTTTAAATCTTTAGTATTTTTCTACCCTTTCAATAAAAGATTCTAGAATTTAATTCCTATCCCAGGCCTTGTACTAACAAATACCGAACTTTACAGGGCCAGATGGTGTTTAATAACGTGAAGGAGAAAAGGGCCACCTTGCTTCCCAGTACATGCAGACATAAAGCTCCTCTCCACAGCAGGCCCTGACCAGAGCCCTTGTCCCTCATGTCTGCCACTCATGAGGAATGACTAGATGCTTGGTCCACCAGGACTGGCTCACTTCAGCCATGACAAACACCTATGGTATGTTTGGGAATTCTATAAGCTGAGCACTCAGAGACATCATTAAAAATTAAATTAATAAACTTGCAATAATTTAAAAAACCAGGGTAACAGACACATGGAACTCTGTGTTGCAATCATCTGTGCTACTGCGATTACTGACCTTTGTTTCAGTCTTTTTCTGTAAATACTTTGCACCCAGAATATATAAACCTGGACTTCTGTGTATGACACCTGTACTTCTAGCATTTAGTAGATGGAAGCAGATGATTCACAAGTTTTAGCCCATCCTTGGCTACATGGTGAGACTGAGGCCAGCCTGGACTACAGGTGACCTTGTCTCAAGCAATAAAGTGTGTAAGTGAAGTTTTCTTTCCAACTTCACAGAATATCAGAGTGATGGACTGAAATCAATTGGACATTCTCACCATAATTAGCAAGTACTTGCAAATCAGGTCCCTCCTCATTTAGAAGGCTGCTAGAAAGCATTTAACCAACATAATTTAATCAATACAACTTTCTTTTGAGTAACGGATGGTTGTCTCATTTCAGAACATAGACCACTTGAAAATGCATACTCATTAAGTTTTATAATCCCATCTGTACCCATTTGGGGAAAGATAATTTTGCCATGACAGATTTAAAAGATAACTATATATTCTATTTGGATCGCTTATTTTTATGAAGTCTTGTAAAACATGGAGTGTGATTTCTGGATATGAAAAATATTAGATATGACAAGTGAAGTACCTGGTTTGCGTCTTGTACAGAGACACCCTACACGGTCTTTGGAAATAAATGAGATTAAGTCTCAGGCCCTCAGGATTTTTATTTCTGTATATGCCTGAATTATTGTGTGTTATAATCAATTAGCAAATCCTAACCACCTCAAATCATTGGCTTTAAAAAAATTGTACATTGATCTGTAGTGAAACGAAAGGAAAATTAAGTATGAAAGGGTGAAACAGCACTGAACCAAAGCCAGTGGGGAAGGCAGCTCACTGTGAGTCAGATGTAAACACGCAGAGATAAATTACTCCCCCTTAAATACACAGCACAACTGTAGAGGTGCCCATCAGAACGAACCAATACTCATGCTCTTGGACCTACTTCTGAGTAGGAAGAGGATCCTGCATCTATCCGTCTGTCTGTCTAATCTATCCATCCATCCATCTATCCATCCATCCATCCATCCATCCATCCATCCACACATTCTCATCTTTCAATTTCTAGTTATAAACTTAAACATTACATTTTAAGATTTTTATTTGTAAATCATGTATGAAAAAATATATGAATATAGGTTAGAAACTAGCCATTTAGAAATCTTATGAATGCCAACAAGGAGAAAAAAGCAGGGTAAATGTTACCAGAGTTAAACATGTATGTTTTATAGATCTTCTGATAGCGGCTGGCAAATTTTTATAGAAGTGGACTTTATTAGTGAAAAACCACCTAAAAACCAACTTTTAGCACAATTATTCTTATTAATAATAACATAGGAGGTTTCAATATAACTGTATAAAAGTCAGACTTCTAAAGTATGTTTTTTAAACCTTCAAGTCTGCTTAACACAGGCAGGCTTTGTGACCACCGAATGAATCAATAATTGTTTAAGTGCTTCCAAACAAAGGCCAGTGAGGAAAGTGCTCATATTTAAGCAGACAGACCCTTTACTCAATGCAAATGTATGCTATCAGAGGGTCCTCATCTGGGTGCTTCCCCAGTAAGCTTTCCTGGCAACATCTGGTGTAAGTGTTCTTCCTTGATCTAAGTTCCTGAAACTGACCATAGCTGGAGGATCAATGAGTAGCAAGGCAGGAATGGAACATGTAACTGCAACCAAATTGTGGCTGACTTTCTCTGTGTTTACAAAATTACATGGCTTTTAATCATAAAGAAATAGAGGATATCATTTCTAAACATCTGCCAATGTCTCTCTTATTCACATTTTGTTTCCTTTGTTCTTTCTTGCTTAAGACATCATATTAGAAAACAAAAATTTATTTTTTCATTTGCTCTATATAGCAGTTTTGTCGTCTATAATTTATGTAAATAATAAAGTACTTGTTTTCCTTCCATAGTAAATATTCTTTAACCTGTTTTTACCAAGTATCTTTTATCTTTATTCTTTTATAGGTAAGGTCACACACATAGAAAAAAAGTGTTACATTAAAATCAAACAAGTTTTCTCCATTTATGACTAAGGAGCACAAAAAAGCTGTGATTAAAATAATTTCCTAGTCACATAGTAGGACAACAGCCTTTACATACTTCTGTTATAAACTTACACATGATTTCTTCAAAAACACATATAACCTGCTGGTGTCTAATCTTTTACTGCAAAGTAACTGTCAAAGAAAGCCATTAAAGTGTTATATACTCTACTTCAGTAAACTTGGAAAGTAAAATAAGTTTCTGTTTTCCAACTTCAGTCAAAGTTGAGATACTTCCAAATGTTAAAAAAATAATTTCAGAATCCTAAGTTGTTGCTTGGTTCTGAGGGGTAAAAATAGGAAATACAAACTTTGGGGCCTTTTGTTTATGTTTTAAAATTGCCCAAGTGTTATTAAAAGGTGAACTAAAATCATGTAATGCAATTTGATCATCATTTGATGTCATAAAGAAAATATATAGGTGGTGGTACATGTTTACAGCCCCAGCACTGGGGAAGCAGGGGGATTGCGAATTGGAGGCTAGCCTAGGCTAGGAAGTGGCTTCTAAAGAAGAGATCCCTCTTCTTTAGAACTGGAATAAAGACATTAATTCTAAGTAAACTAAAAGGAAATTTAAAGATTCGTTCTCATCTGTTTTCAGAAAGATGAGGACCCTGTTACGAAGTTTGAACAGATGTCCAAGGTCACTGAAAACCCAGCTAAACTACAACCTTACAGGCTGTCGAGTTCCCCATGTGCTTGGCCTTGATGCCTGGAGTCTGACCGTGAGTAACTTGCATGTCTTCATCAACTATATCCAGTTAGACGTTTTTATCTAAGTCTCTGCTACAGTCCTAATGTCAGCATTATTTCTATTTCAAATACAGTGGTGACTTCCAAATGAGAGTCTTGGCACAGGTTCATTTCCATGTGGGCATAATTACCAATAAGTCTCCCACGGCTTTAGGATGACCACTTACTACACTACTGACCCCAAACTGTTCACGACCCCCCATCCCCATGTCTATGTCTTGGGACCCACCTTGCCAACGCTCACTCTTGGCTTTGTGATTTGACTTGCATTGACCAATAGGGCACCAATAACTAGGAAGGAAACATATTTTAAAGGCTTGCACATTTCAGCTTTCCCTCTCCTGCTACATCTATGAACAAACTATGGCTAACCTACAAACAGTGGGCAGTAAACCAATCACCTTGGTTGTCCTAATGAACAACTATTAGCAGTAAGGAAGGTCATCCTAGACCACCCAGCCCTGGTCAATGTCCACTCACTGCAGATGCCCAATTTACCCCTATGAAGCCAGTAGCTTTTGGATAATTCGCATGGAACTGTGCAAGACTGATGCACTCATTTGAAAGCATCAACTTCCAATGAAGCTGCTGCTCTGGTTCCAGCCACATTCCTAGTCCTTCTTCACAGCTTCCAACAGACTACTCTGCATTTTTATAGACTTTTTCATGATACACAACATCGCTAAAAAGAAAAGATGTGGTAAAATTCAACAAAAAGTATCTATAACCGCAGTGTACACTTTCTTGCTGTTAAGTTCCACCAAATCCCTTCCTTCAGCCCTTCACATTACTATTAAACTGTGTAAACTTGTACTATATTTCTATCTAATATGCATTTCTACACTTTGGTTTTGTATTCATTTGTTTTCTCTTAATTTCATAAAGAAAAACTACAAAACCTACTTCTCCCCATCAGTCTTGCAGTTAAGCCCTACCCATCGTCTCTGCTCCATTAAATAAAGGTCTATTCACTTCTCAGAACCTCTGTCTAGAATTCTAATTCAAACTAAGCTCTGCTTTAAAGGAAAAATGTTAAAAATCTAACTGTAATAACCTTTCAGATGAATTTTGTATTTTCACACTTTCAAACACATATTTGATAAATAAATAAGGAAATATTTGGTGAACATTTTCCAAATCAGAATTTAATGTCTGCTCTAAACCAAATTTGTATTAAAAATTAAAAAGTTCAATTACCTGGTGGCCTTCAAGGTCATTACTACTAAATACAAGCAATTACTACTACTTAGTAACAAATTAACAAAAATATATAAATGTATGAAGCATGTATAAATATATAGTGTTATTAACTAATTTACAACACACTCATAAGCCCTATAAAAGCAAAAACCATGTTACACTTTACAGAATTATTTTTCTAAGTAGAAAAATATTCCTTCAACATATTTAGAGGTTTCAAATTTGACCTAATTATTTAAGTTTTCAACAACTAGACAGGGGAAGATATTTATACCACTTGTATATTTATTCCACAGGAAAATATGCTTTAGTTTTGTGAATGCCATTCTCAAGTGCATTATTTGGATTTTAGTACTGTCCTTTAGAAAAATACTCAGATGTGCAAACTTATTCAATATGTAAGTATGTTTGATCTCCCCGAAATGGACTCAAAATACTGAAAAAAATGACCCTCACGAAACTTCCTCAGTATTCAGATATATGAAGGTGATTATAGAAACATACAGATATAACAAGAATGAAAGAATGCTGTAGAGAAATAACATATTTTTGTTACCATATAATACTAGCATTTACATTCTGCTATCTTGAGTTTCTAGAAGTATCTATGAGAAGGTACACTTACCCTTTATAAAGAAATGCAACCAGCAATCAGAACAAAAGCTCAAACCTGTCTAAAATAATGACAACCAGACTTAGGATAAGACATATTTGGCCAAGGTATAGGCAAAACTTAAACATTTGTGTAATTTAAACTATCGGATACTCCGTAGGTCTGGGAGACCACAGCTTATACCCAGGATGCTGTTTGGGCTCTCAAAGCAGTATATTCTGGTGAATAAATCCTAAAGGAAAACCCTACTCTACAGCATTCTATACAAAGTCCCCCTTCAAAGGTGCTCCATTCCAGAGAGCCCCTTTCAGGGCCCAGATCCCCTTCCACGTGAGAAATATGGTACAATAAAGCCTCCTTCCATCTAGGGAAACATTCTTGGAGTTTTACTATACATCTTTGGTAATTTTGATACCCCAGTCATCAAAATTATTCCACAATGTGAAGCTTAGGAAGTACAATTTATCTATTAGCTGCTTGGCCCAGGTGGGAGGCAGAGCAGAGGAAAAGGGGCAATCAAGGCAGTTGGTGCTATTTAAGGTCTCTTTCACAGGCCCCCAAATTGAAAATACCTTCCTTAGGAACATTTTACTGTCACTGGACTGTCACTTTCTTAATTATATGCACATAGAACTTCCTTACCCAACAATCTTCCAGTGACTAAAATTCTACACACCGAGCAAAGGAAACGAACACACAGAATGCCGACTCCTTCCAAAGTTTATGTTCTTTATAAAGTTCTTTATATTTTATAATTTTTATAATGTTCTTTATAATTTAATATAAAACATCTACATTCTAACTGATGCAATTTCCCCACAAGTGGCACTGGCAACAGCAATTCCACCTTGTCCTAAATGATGCCTTCACAAGTGGCTTCTACACATGGTCCACACTAAGCTCCAATGGATCACCCTGGCATTCTCACTGAAAAGAGAACTTAAATAAGCGTTCATTAACTTGTCAAATCATTTAAGAGCTAAAGAACAGAAGGAAGTAAATATAATTTGATAAATAAGCAGATATTTCTGTAACAGACAGCAAAATCTAATTAAACCAAAAGAAAATAAATATCCTAATTCAAAACTTAGGAGTGAAGCTAAAAGTTACTTCTGTTTGTCAGTTCTTTAATGGCAGAGTCTAAACAAACAATAGAACCAAGGGATCTGAGAAAGGCTTAAGTGTCTTTTTTAAAGGCATTAATTTGTCAATAAAGTTGTAAATATGGCCAAAGTGTCCATTTACATATAACTGGTTACTGTACTAGCTATAGATCTGGCTTATATATCTGTTACAAAATGAAGCTCATGATTTTTGTTCTCTTTTGTGTAGCTGCAGTCACACTCCACTACCAAAAACTAAAACGAGAATGTGCTGCTTTGCTTAGCACCTGTCTGCAATGGCCACTGAAGTCTCTGTCTATCTGTCTGTAGTGTCCACTGAGTCTCTGTTTACCACCTGTCTGCAGTGACCACTGAGTCTCTGCTTACCACCTATCTGCAGTGACCACCGAAGTCTCTGTCCACCTGTCTGTAGTGGTCACTGAGTCTCTGCTTACCACCTGCCTGCAGTGACCGCTGAGTCTCTGCTTACCACCTGTCTGCAGTGGCCACTGAAGTCTCTGTCCATCTGTCTGGGGTGGCCACTGAGTCTCTGTCCACCTGTCTGCAGTGACCACTGAGTCTCTGTTTACCACCTGTCTTCAGTGGCCACTGAGTCTCTGTCCACCTGTCTGCAGTGACCACTGAGTCTCTGTCCACCTGTCTGCAGTGGCACTGAGTCTGTTTACCACCTGTCTGCAGTGACCACTGAGTCTCTGCTTACCACCTGTCTGAAGTGACCACTGAGTCTTTGCTTACCACCTGTCTGCAGCGCCCACTGAAGTCTCTGTCCATCTGTCTGGAGTGGCCACTGAGTCTCTGTCCACCTGTCTGCAGTGACCACTGAGTCTCTGTTTA
>LOJH01018482.1:0-12236 GCA_001685095.1 Ellobius talpinus
GGCCTCAAACTCAGAGATCTGCCTGCCTCTGCTTCCCAAGTGCTGGGATTAAGGCCTGCTCCACCACTGCCTGGAGCTTTCCCACTTAACATGCCTTGATTTCCCTGCCTCATGCCCCTCCCCTTCACACAGGCAGGCCCGTGTGGGAGCAGAGCTCAGCCAGATAGCTGGGTCTTTTCTGCTGGGAAGCTGAGGCCTGTGGGTCCCTGGCTGTGCCTTCATAAGCAGATGTTGGCCTCTGGGGCAGAGTGTGAGAGAACTCACACCAGGTAACTGAAAATACACTGTGGCAGAGAATAATAAGCACAGGGTTGCAGAGAGACACCCCCCAGCAACTGCCTGGTCAGGGAAGGAATACCTTTTACCCACTCTTCTACCCATGGATGAAGCAGGAAGTGAGCCAACCACTTCTCTCCATTAACCCCCGACTCTCGCCATCACTTCAGGTCTAACACAAAAGCCTCTTCCAGGGACTCTCTCTGTCAGGCTGGCCCCTCGGAAGTATATGCATCCCCTGAAACCCTGTGATACTGCTGTCCCCTCTCTGTCATCCGCACTCCATCATTCTTAATGGCTCCGCATTGCCCCAAGACAAACATCAACAAAGAGGTTGGAATTCAAGGCTGACCTCTGTTGCCAGGATGTTCCTTCACGGAACTGAAGTGAAGTACTGAAGACAGAGCAGGCTACACAGTTCGCTCTCCTGCTGTCTCACTCTCTGTGTGTGCCCACTGTGCCCACCGTACAGTGCTGTCTGATCTACCCATCACCCACCTTTCAAGCTCTAACTAAAACCATTTAGCCCGTGAGTCTCACCAGAGCTCATGCCTTCTGCTCGTGAGGCTACCTCCCGAATCACCAACACCACCCAAGCAGCAGGACTGTGACTTATTCTTTGTTTTGTGCCTGTTCCCACCCTGGAACTCCTCAGATCAAGGAAGGGAGATACCCAAACAAGCGCACAGCAGCGCGTCAGAGCGGACACTGAGAAATGCAGTAGTGAGTTCGTTTGAGTTGCTGTGTAGGCCCTGTCTTCGTGGCAATGAGCCGAGCTCTGCTGGGCTGTTCCTGGGAGAGATGACAGCCTTGGATGTAAAACTCACAGTGTCCTTTGGGAAAGACCTTCAGAGGTCTTTAGTCATTACAAACCATGATTGATATTCCCAATATCAATAAATATGATAAATCCTCCCTATCAGAAGTTAAATCTCTATTGAGCTAAGAGAGGAAAAAAAAAGCGACAAATCCAAAGAAAAACAGGAGCAGATTAAGGAGAACCTGAGAAACCCAAGGAATTTGGGTCATGTGCTCAGGGTTCACTGCTAACCAACAAGAAAAAGGCACCCGGAGCTCTTGTACCTCCTTGCTCCTGGGCCACCAAGCAGACAGAGGAGGGAGGAAGTGGGAGGAAGGAAGCAGCAGAGATCACAGGAGGCCATGATGGGGAAGAGGTTTGGGGGAAATCGATCAATAGCCTCAAATGAAAGGGAATAAGTTGACAGGGCAATGACAGAACCCACACACGTGCTTGCACACACACACACACATACACAGTACACTTATACACACACATGCCTTCACACAAGCACACGTACATGGAACACACATGCACACACACATACACATATATACACTGAACATACATTTGTGAACACACATATACACATACATAAAACACACACATGCATACACAAACATACACACATACACATATATACACTGAACATACACTTGTGAACACACATATACACATACATGAAACACACACATGCATACAGAAACATGCACACACATACACACACAGACACTGAACTTACACTTGCATACACACATGCACACACATACATGGAACACAAACACAAACATGCACACATATGTATACACATACACACACAGACACTGAACATACACTTTCATACACACATGCGCACACACATACATGGAACACACACACAAACACAAACATGCACACATATGCACACACATACACACAGACACTGAACATACACTTGCATACACACATGCGCACACATACATGGAACACACACACAAACACGCACACATATGCACACATTCACATACACAAGAACTAATGAGATAATAGTTGAGACACATAACATGGCACAAGACAGGAAAGAAACAACAAGCCTGTTCAGTGACAGAGAGAACATGGACACCCAGTGAGCTCACTGCTGTCTCCACATGTTCAAGACATACATAGAAAAATGAACAGTTTACAAGAGGGACTACTAGGTCACCTCCCAAGTCCCCGATTAGAGCAACTCTCAGAGCGTGTCCTTCCCCCAACCAGTGTTATCATCGTTTGGAATTACTCTGACTCGACTATTCCCCATGAACCCAGACTTTCCGGGCCAACAAAGACATCAAGTTTATGTGCCACTAGCCCACATACCGCAGTGCCAGACATGTCCTGGTGATAGCACATGCGATCTACATGTACAATGGAATAAGAATCAGTCCTCACGTGGGTAAGAATTCTGCTACAGACTACACAAATGGCTTTGGAAGGCATGGGGTTAAGTGAAATAAGCTAGACACAAAAGAAGAAAGATTACATCATCCCACTTGAAGGATCCCCAAGTTTTCAAATCCACAGACATGGGAAATGGGGTGAGCATCACCAGGGATAGGAGAAGGGGTGACAATTATTGCTTACTGAGAATAGAAAGGTTATGGGACATGGCTGGAGGGCCAGCTGCAAGCCAACATGAATTAACTTAATGTCACTGAATGATAAACTTAGAAATGGTTCAAATGATGTATTTTACACAGTACATATTTTAGTATACATACAGTTAGCAAATCAACAGGTTCCAGTAAGCAGAGCCAGCGTATACATAGCTTGTCACTCCAGCTTTGCTTTCTCCCACATAACACAGTAACTTCCTAACTGGATAGATCCAAAGGGAACTGGCTTCTGCTTTCCCTGCCTCCTGCCTTCTCCAGCCAGAAAAACCAAATAATTGACCAGAACTGTTGGACAACATCACTGGGACAATCACGGTCCCTCTGGTAGCCAGGAAGGAAAGCAGGACCCACAAGCAATCATGTGGACGGAAAAGGACCTCTCTTCAGTACCAGCTCACAAAGCAATCGTGAGACGCACACTCTTGCGCAGTTACATGAATCTGTGCTCAGAGATCATGCGGGAACCAGACATAGGTGAAGTGTCCTGAGCTTCATTGTTCTGAGAAACACCTCACCCTCCCCAGTCACACAGCCAAGAGCACAGTCCCACAGTTGCCCCCTTCCTGCCTCACCGCTATACTTTCAAGTTTGGCTGTGAAGCTAGTGAAATTAAACCACACACACACACACACACACACACACACACACACGAAAGCCATCTCTACCAGTCAATCACCTGAGGTGGCTGTTTGAATAGGGCTGAAGATGCTGACCTTCTTCTCTGAGCTGCCCACAGGAAGAGCATCCACACAGTCTGGTTAACATGTGGTCTTTCACCGTGACATGACATTTTACCATCTGTCTTCCTTTAATTTTCTTTTGTTTTCATGTAGTATCCAACTTTCTAACGTCTGACGTAGGACCGATCTCTGGCTTGAATAACAGCCGTAGTGTGTCTAACTTGGTTCTAATTCATTGTCACAGCTGGTTTGAGCTACTGTCACGAAAATACCACCAGGTCAGTCGTTGAAACCAGAAATGATTTTCTGTCTTCCTTGTGCTTCTCAGGGATAAAAACTCCAACATCGAGTTAGTGACAGATTTGGTGCCTGGCAAGGATCTGCAGCCTGGTTCACGGATAAGCAGCTTTTTGAGGTGACTCCCCATGGTGGAAGGGACAAAGCAACTCTATGGGGCTGTTGCTAGAACACTAATCCCACTCCTAGGGGCCTCATCATCATGACTGAATCTCTCTACAAAAGCCACGCCTCCTAACATCCCCTTGAAGGTTAAGATCATAAAGTATGGCCTAGAAACAGGGCTGCAAACAGGGTACGCCACCCTGGCATGGTCAACACTATAACCAGAGCTGCTCGCTCTGTCTACTGAGCTGTTTTGAGGATCCCCTGTGAGAAAAGCAAGACTCCAGGTCATTTATGTATGGTGCTAGTAGAATTTTAGTTATTAAGTAACTTTTATTAGAAAATTAAAAAAAATTCTAAACATTATTAATGATGATTAAGAATTAAATAATCTCTGGGGGTTTAATATTGCATATTTTAACAGCTCTGTTGTGTTGTAAGTGGCAGGTTCACATTGCACCCCTTAAAATTTACAATTCAATGGTTACTTAATTATTCACAGAGCCATGTATCCAGTGCCACCTAGACTAGACATCTCCGTCAGCCTCCAAAGAATTAAGGGATGGGGAATAAGGAAATATGCAGAAAAGGACTAATTGTATGACATGTATAGCAGACCAGACCTCGTAAAAAGGCAGGCACCACAGCAACCTTGAGGCTGGGGACACAGAATTGAAAATGGTCAGAGAAAGTCATGCTTCCTACCTCTATACCCCATCCCACCCACATGACTCTGCAGAGCTAGCTCTTACCCTAACACAGAAGGGCTAAGACAATCACTCAGGGAGGTAGAGCTATACAAGAAACCAGGGTCCCACTGTGGACAAGCATATATGTGATTGTGTCCTCTTGGCTTACACACTATACATTCTTCGTGTGTGTGTGTGTGGGTGCAGGTATGTAAGTGCCACTACACAGATGTGGAGGTCAGAGGACAATCCTGGGTGTCAGTCCTCACCTACCATCGTGCACGTGTGTGTGTGGTGTGTGTATGCTTAAATTAATTTATTTTATGTCTACAAGTGTTTTTCCTGTATGAATTTATGTGTACTATGTCTGTGCCTGATGCCTGGGGAGATCAGAAGAAGTCATTGGATCCTCTGGAATTATGGTTGTCTGCAGGAGCAGCAAGAGCTCTTAACCTCTAAGCCATCTTGCCAAGCCCTCTCCATGCCCCATTCTTAACAATTATAGTGAATGGGTATAGCCCTGTACTATGGGCTCAGTACCCAAGGTAAAAAGGCCATGACTACATTTAGTAGGGAGAGATCCGAAAGCAAATATACAAGATGATCAAGAACACCCTCTAACGAGGAGGAGGGAGCATGGAGCCAGCCTGGGAGTACTCACAGGATGCTCTGGCTCCATAACAAATCCAAGAAGCATCAATCAGCTGGGCACTGAAACCTGATAGGATCTACAGGTGAAAGAAGAGGTAGGAAAGGCAGGAAGTGCGCCCCGCAACTGGGTAGGATTTATCCCCAGGGAAGACAATAGAAGGGCATGAACCTTGTCAGAAGCCTTTTGATTGACCCCCCCACATCATAAACACACACACACACACACACACTCCAGTGTCTAGATACCTCCTTTATTTCTTTATTGTTCTCTGGGTATTAGATGGCTATTGTCATGTCAAAATCGGAATTATGATTCCCCATATGAGAGAGTCACCAGATCTCACTAACTCCCTGGTGGAAGAGGGGAAAGGCTCCTGAAGACATGCACGAGGCCTTCCTTACTAAGGATCTATAAACACAGTTGCTGGACAAGGAAGAGACTCTTTAGTGGTATGGTTGCTTGTATGTTCCCCTAACTCTAGTAAGTGCCCCCCAAAACACTCACTGGCTCACCAAGTCCAAGTTGGATTTCAATAGGCTCTTTACTTTGCTGTCCTCTCTATTTGGAATAGATATAAAGATTGACTCCCTAGGTAAAACCATGTTACACCTCTGAAAGGGACATGGCAGGGGGACAGCAAGGCCTGAAAGACCCCAGGAAGATATAGTTGGGTGTGTCTGCTATGGACTGCCCACATGAAGCAGAAGTGTTGAGGCCCTGGGGAGGTGACAATTCCAGATAGTCAGGCCCAAAGTCAACAGAGAATCCTCTTATCTGACTCTTCAGTCAGAGAGAACAGAACTAGAGCGGTTCATGAGGGGCCTTGGGAAACCAAAGGCGACACACATGGTAGTCACGAATTCACAGAAGGGAGCTAGGCACACCCTCAGCCCCGGCAGGGTATGGCAACATGCAAAAGCCAGATCAGGGCCTCAAGTGAGGACCATGCCAGTAGCGTAGAGTGTGGGGGTGTTCAGGCCCTGTCCTTTTGATCCCTGCCACCACATTTGGTGCTCCTTCCCATGGTCACTACCAGAACTTCATTACAAGCCTCCCCATGATGCCACTACCTCCCCTCCCCCTTCCCAACTTCAACTTTCCCATCTGGAAAATAAAGGTTGGGACTCAAGGTCTCACAAGAATTGCCCAGGTTTGGTTTTCCTGGTTCTATTACTTTATAACTCAAAAACCATGAGGTTGGTGACTTGATGGGTCCCTGGCTTTTGATGCCAGCTCACTATTTATTGTCTATGTACTTTTGACATCCCACGTAAAACCCCAGGCCTCAGCCTCCTTATCTGTGTGCCATGCTCATGACTGGCCAGATTCTGTGAGGCTCACGGGAACTTGGACATTTTTTTTCTCCTCCAGTCCTGGTAATTAAAGCCAGGGCCTCATACATGTGAGGCAGACACCGTTCCCCTAGGAGCTTGCACTTTTAAAGGCCTCTGTCACATGGAGCTGATGCCGGGAATTCCTCCCCAGACATTGCTTATCAGCTCGGATCAGGCTCCCCAGAGGGCAGCTCTTTTCTGGAGGAGAGCCAGGGAGGCGTGGAAAGTGATTCTTCTTCCCACAGTTCTCTGGTTGCCCCCTGGAGAAGTTGGCATGGCTGAGGAGATGAGGCTGGCTTGGAGGGATAATCACCAGACGGACCAGGCTTGAGCTGGAAAGAGAAATAAACATGGTGGACCAGAAGGAAGCTCAGAGGTGCGGAGCAGCGGCTGGCTCCGGACCCTCCTTCATTCTGACAGCCCAGTGAAGAAGGATGGCAATGGAGGAAGAAGAAAGGAAGGTGGGTCTCAGTGGCTTGGAGGAAGCTCAGTAGCTGCCTGGGGCCCTGGAATGTCATGGAGCCAGCTAGGGGGAGACACTGTTTCCGGATGCTTGGCTATTAACGCTCATTACCCATAAAATGGGCAGTTTTCAAATAGCCAGATAATTGAGGCTGTTGGGGGAAGGGGGCTGGAATTGCTTGATTAATTGCCTCACTTGTTTAGACACAGTCTAGGAGAAGCCGCTGGAGCTTTGAAGTCTTGCTGCATTTTCCTCGGTTCCCCTCCGTCCAAGCATCCAGTCCTGCTGCCCGAGTTTCCCAGGAGCCTGTGCACCTCATCCGTCAACACGCAACAACTATAAACGTTTCTTTTTAATCCAAGCTTTAACAATCAACCCTTTTCGGCCTGTTCTGTGCTTTAATCTGGCTCCAAATTCTGTGGATTCGCTCATCCCGCGCTCACCACCCCTTCATTTCATAAAATTATATCAAATGCTTATCACCCGCCGAGTTCTGCCAGTGGATACAGACAGAAACAACAACCACAAAATAAAGCCAGAAATGGGAGAGGGCCACCCAGCTTAGGGATGGTGAGGCTAAGTTTCCTTCTGTTCAAACCACCATGGTGACCATACCACCTATCCTTTGGGGGTGATTGGGAAAGGGGGTACTTGATCTATAAAGAAAGTTTTCTTCCCTGCCTGTTGGAAAGGCAACACAGGTAAGTAAATAAACAAACTATGAAGGGAACAGACAGGAAAGGAAGGCATACTGTTACCTGTGGGATGGGCAGAGCAGGCCCGAATAGAGACCAGGAAGTACAGCTGAAGCGAGCCTTTCTCCGCTCAAAGGAATGTAGCCTGTTTAGATGGCTCCAGACATCAGGATCAGAAGGCCCACATCTGAGGACACTCCTCTGTCCCAGGAGAAATAATCAGTATGCATAGTGCCCTGAATGGGGCCTGGACTTGGACGGTAAGAAACAGCATGCAACAGAATGAGCAACATGGTGAACAGGGGACAGGGCCTGGACAGGGTGGGGGTGGGGCCCCTCTTCCCCATTCCTACCTCCAGGAACCTATCCTGAGGATCCAACTCTGGAAAGCACTCAGATAAGAGGGGAGATTTTCAATGGATGAGGAGAGGTCTTTTATTGTTATTGTTGTTATTGTTTTTCCATATAATACCTAGTATGTGCCCAGTGTCTTTTAGGTCAATCTTCCAACTAACCCCAAGGAATAGACACTGTCACTATCCTTTACAGAGAAGCAAACAGAGGCCTAGAAGGTTCCATTCCTTTCCTGAACTCCACTGGAAACAGAGTCAGGGGGTGAATACTGTGGGACCCAGAGCAGAGAGAGCATCCCTCCCAGCATACACCAGAGAGCTACAGCCTTCACTCATACATTGCTGCTTTCATTAGAGAGGTAGGCAGCTCAAAGATTGATTTCTCATTTTATAATGTGAGAAACTGAGGTCTGCATCTTTGCATGCATGCCAGCCATCAGACCATGAATGATACTTTGAGGCCAGGATACTTCTTGCGAGGCCAGCCCTATCTCATTCCTTGCCACCATGTTGTTGAGTAAGTAGTGATACCCATAGGGAACACTTCCAACCCCAGGCACAGGCTCAGCCCTTGGAAGTGATCCAGTGGTCACCTGATGCCTTGGCTCAAATGCAGCAGAACAATGGGCTCCCCAGAGGTTCGGCCACCATAGCACCTGAGTCCCTGACCCCGCCTGGCACTCCCGGCCTTTCTCACCTCTGCTCAGGTGCACAGTGGGGTCACTAGAGCAGGAAGAGCCCAAAGGGAACCCGCCTGGACAGTAACCCCCACTCACACAGGCGTCTCTGCCTGCTCCTTTCCCAAGGGAGAGAAGTATTTGTTTCCCCTGTCTCCCTGATTTATGGGCCACTTTGTTCTTTATCTGTTTGCACAAACTCAGTAGAGTGACCTGTTTTTTCCCAGAGGGTGGGATGCTGTCAGCACCTCAGGGTCATAGGTCAGTCGACCTGTCTAAGGAAGAAGGGGTTACAAGGGGTCACCTGGGAACCAGTTGCAGGTATGGATCTCGCCTGGCTCCATGCAGCTTCCTTGGGACTCAAGAGGGCAGAACAGAATGGTGACCCTGATAGGGGAAGTATAGTGTCTGCACTTGTCACTGGGGAGAACTGAGACGTGGCAATTTATCCAACACGGCACAAGCAGAGAGGACTTGACTCAAGGCCTTCGATGACCAACCCTGTCACTTACCCATGGGCCTGTCTTATTCTGGGGATGTAAGTCAGAGAGCTCCAAGATATCCAGTTCTTTCAGCTGGAAGCTTAGGTGGGGAGGCCAAATGCACGCCCTCTTCTTCTCTGGACTCCTGCCTGTGAGCCTCAGGGAAGCTGAATATGCCAAGGGAAGGTCAGATTCGAGCCTCTTGGGGACCACATTTTGTGGGCTACATTTCTTGGTGTATTCCTTTGCAGGCCGCTTTTTTCCCTCCCCAACCTGCCCCAAGGTGACTCTAAAGGGCTGACAGGTACAAAGGCAGGGACTAAAGAGCCCTCAGCAAGCAACAGTCTCTCTCTAGCGATCTTGGAGGACCTCATCCTCAGAACATCCTGGATGTCTTCAGGATGGCTGAGGACTGGGTAACCTATGTGTTGGGGTTCTGTGTGAACTCTAAAAGACTGTACTTCTTTATTTTGTAGGTAAGAGGAGGCTGTGAGGCACAAACAGTAAGAAGCCAATGTCACTTGAGATGCGGTCATGCCAGACCCCAGGACTCCATAATATGACCTGTCCCTATCTTACCACTATAGGAAGGTCTGAAGACATGTATTGTTTGGGGGTGGGAACCCTCACTTTAGTGAGACAGCTTCCAAATATGCCGTGAGGGGGGCTGAGGCAATTATTCAGATAATTAATATCAGATACTCCCACAGATTTTTCTTCCCAATTATTAGCATATTTCAGGTGTAAAGTGGTGGGGTTTTCACTTAAATTACTTGGTTAATTGTCGTACAGGTGTAGACACATTCTCAGAGGGAGGAGACCGCCAAAATTGTGCGCCCAGCCCCCAGCCCCAGGCACCTTGGCACTGCAAAACCTTTGTGAGTGAACCATCTAGCAGAAATAACAGTTATTATTATCTGAAAACACGAGATGTTGGAAAAATGGCATGTGTCCAAGTACCAAAAATGTACCCCCAGGGGTTGCCCACACTAATGATTTCCCTGGTTGTTATTTCAAAACTGACCTGGTAGGAGATTTAGCCCCTGGAAGTTCTGCCAGGAGTTTTGAAACTAACTCATTTAAAGAATTGTTCAAACATCAGAGATGCAAGAGCTTTTAAAATTGTCTAAGCAAACACCCTCATTTTATAGAGGGGAGCATCAAGGCCAGAGGAGCCGTTTCTTCACAGCCTGAGGTTCACAGCACGAGAAAGAAAAGGAGGGCATCCCCCTGAAGTGACCTCTCTCACCTTTCACCTTGCTGAGTCTTCCTTTGGTTTTCCTGACCCCTCCTCTGCCCCACCCACTGACTGTCCTGCAACCAAGTAGGACAGTGGTTCTCAGCAGCAGAAGAAAAGTCTTGATTTCCACGTTCAGCATCATCTGGGACTTTCTTTTGTCCTCATACTGTCTGGAAGTGTTATGTACTTAATCTTCACAGAGATTTTCAGTGTATCTCCTCCATGTTGCTCTGAAAGGGATTTGAAGTCTAGAAAGCAAGGTGGTTTAGACAATGCCAAGCAATGTTAACCCTAGGCTTACCAATCTGATGATTGAAATGGTACTTCTGGGCCTTACCAGGCTGATAGCTTAGGAGAGCCTTAGGGTTCAGATACAGCCCTGTAACTGGTGAGCTACCCCTGGACCAGAAAGTTTCCTTGCTGGGACTAGCGGCCAAGAGCCAGGAAGCCTCCTACTGCTTGTGACAACTGATCTATACTTCCTAGCCTTGGCACCAACCTCCCATGCCCGTGGCCTCACCCTTATGTTCTGGGTAGATAATCTATGTATTGAACCCAGAATCTGGAGCAGCCCTGTAACTCCTAACATCTTAAAACTCCTCGCTGTAGCCTTGGAGAACCACATCAAAAGATTCCCCCAAATACACATTTACACCCAAGGAGTGCACGAGGCCCTCCCTGTTGATAAAAGGTGGCTTTGAATCCTACCACACTCTTCAGGGAGAAGCAGAAAAAAAGAGATGGAATAAGTTCAGTCTCAACAAACATGGGAACACTGTTAGCCTGACATCTCCAATCCGACTCAAAGTCCTGAGCCCCCTGTCCTAGCCCAGAGTGAGGTCACATGGGGATGAACTGGTTCTAAGAGATTTCACTGGCTCCGTGGTTTGTGGGCATTGCTTTGGAAAGAAAATGATGTCTGACCAGCTGCTTTCATGACCTTCAAGGTCTTGGGCAAGTCACTTCCTCTCAGCCTGTTTCCTCATATTTACAATGAGTTTGGTGAGTCATCCGGCCCACCTTGCTGAGGTCTACCTTGCTGCATGTCTGGTTTTGGTTTGTTTTGATTTTTATCTCTTCCATCTCCTTGAATAGTCAGGCTTCTGCTATGTGTATTGGGTAATGATGTTGGAGGGACATCTGTCCTTCTCAGTGACTAATAATAACCATAGTAATAGCCACAGCTCCTCTCTGGGTCCCCTGCGTCTTGCTGGGGAGCAGAATTTGCGTGACCCCAGCTGGCACCTCCAGCCCCAACTGGCCAGCCTAGATCCCACCCAAAGCTGGAGCTGTTCCCTGGCCTAGATCTGACGTGGGACTGGAGACACAGGAAGTGGACAGACTCACTAGTGGTAGGTGTGTTAGGTGAAATGACACCAGGGTAGGGGTGCTGTCCTTACATCCCCGACACCTGCCACTTGGATTCCATCTACTCAAAAATCCAGAAGCAGTAGTTATGACACACAGAGTTCCTGGGCAGAAGTGGCCACCTGCCAGGTGACCATAGCCTTGTCCAGAGTGTACTAAAAACGGACACGCCAGTGGGGAAGATGGCAGCTGTGGTTCCTGATGTGAAGATGTCTTTCCCATTGTTTGATTTTTGTTTTAGCTTCCTAGTCCTTCTGAATGTATTAATTCCCCCCTCGTGTGTGTGTGTGTGTGTGTGTGTGTGTGTGTGTGTGTCCTTGGGAGCTGTCTATCTTGTTTGTTTGAGACAGGGTTTCTCATTGGACTGGAGCTTGCTAACTTGTCCAAACTGACCAGTAAACCCCAATGATTCCTTTGTCTCTACCTCCCCAGATCTGGGGAACATGTTATTTAGCTAAGCTTTTCCTTCCTTCCTTCCTTCCTTCCTTCCTT
>LOJH01018483.1:0-18437 GCA_001685095.1 Ellobius talpinus
AGGCGGGCAGGGTCACTGGGAGTGGGTGTGGCTTGCCTCTTAAAGAGTCAAAAATCATAACACCTACTGCTGGTGAGAGGAGCAGTTCCTGGGGGTGCCAGACACTTTACAGAATCAAGGATTAAACTGTTGGAGCTTGATTCGCAATTCTGAATATATTTAAAGTCTTGTTTAATGAGATAAGTTTTCTTTTAATTAAAAATATTCTTTGGAGGGCTAGAGTGATGGATCAGTGGTTAAGAGCACTGGCTGTTCTTCCAGAGGATCTAGGTTTGAAACCTGGCACCCACATGGTGACTCATAACCATTTGTAAATTCAATCCCAGCGGACCTGACACTCTCTCTTTGACCTCTGGAAGCACCATATGCACATTGTGCAGAGACATATATGCAGGCAAAATGCCTATACACATAAAGTGATAAAATAAAAAGATAAGAACAGCTAGTTGGTAACAGGGGAAGATAGGGCTGTCTGAGTCTGCTGCCCACTTCCAGTAGTGGGGAGAGGGACTAACTGTTTTGTCTCATGAACAGGGAGATCAGGTCACACTGGGGCCATCCAGGTTCCTGCTGGCCCTGTAATCTCTTGCTGAGAGGCACCCCTCCTCCCACCCAGCTCNGGGGGGTCCCAGGGCCTGTGAGCTATGTGCTCTGTCTCTTCTTTGCTCAAATCCAGCTGGATTCATAAACCCATGCACTCAAGGTATTTTTGATGCCATGTCTTCCTCTGGTTTCCGTCTGTTGGATTCTGCCATGGTCTCTGGCACTGAACTTGCCTTTTGCCTCAAGATTGCAATCTTCCTTATAACCCCCAAATATCTTTCAATTTGCAGATACTTATTTGATTGATTATATCTCAGTCAATCCAGTAAGATCAGAATGGGCCTTGTTTAGGAAAATATTAGCAAGTCCTCTCTACAATCTAACAGTCACCTCCTACTGTAGGTTATGATATTTTATATAATGAAGTCTGGAAATTTGAAAAGCAATATCGAGGCCGAGAGCTGCCAGGCTTTGTGAACTACAAAACGTTTGAGAACATCATAAGAAGCCAAATCAAAGTCCTGGAAGAGCCAGCTGTAGAAATGCTGCACAAGGTCACCGGTGAGCGCTACCCAGGGTCACTGTTCTGGGACGGGACAAAGGCAATGCTGAACCCCAGGGCTGTCCTCTAGAGCTGGTTCTAGGTAGGTGGGAGGGCTTTCTGTGCTCTAGATGCCACTGTGGTGATCAAAACTTCAGTCCATTCTGATCCTGTCTGTGGGTACAGGGATTTGCTGTCAGAGGGCAGAGTCACCTAACTTTTTGGGCCCTTAACTCAATCCTGTAAAGAGCACAGCCAGAGTCCTTCACGCAACGTGATGACCATGCTTAGCCTGCAGCTATATTTATATTAAACAGTTCTCTAGAAGCCTGGGTGTACCTCCCTCTTCATTGGGCAGGAAGGAAAGAAAGCAGGGAGGGAGCAGGAGAGCACCTGCATCCTTCAACCCTGTCCTGGTTGGTTTTACATCTACACAGAGTGAATACATCTTAACCACTTACTATGTTAAACTGTTTTTTCTCTCTTCAATCAGAAATGGTACGAGTCGCCTTTTCGAAGGTTTCTGAAAAAAATTTTGATGAGTTTTTTAACCTCCACAGAACTACCAAGGTAAAACCAAGTGTGTGTTGTTTTTAAAGCATAATGAATATGATATTAGAGAACAGGTGTTTAGGATTGAGACTGTTTTCTCCTTTACTGTGCTTGTATGGGAGAGGCTTAAGCTCCTGCTTGAATCTTGTTGATGAGGCTTCTGGTGCTATCTGGCTAAAGTAGGGGCAGGGAGAGGAGGGAGAAGAGAAGGAAGAACAGAGCTGAAGGCTGGAAACCACAGGTGAGGGCTCTCTTGGGGAGCCTCACGGGCCCATGCACAGGAAGACACTCCTGACACTGAGTGAAAGGTATCAGATGTGGGGCTCAGGGGTGATGTTGAGATGGATTGTGGGAAGTAAGACATTTATTAGAGGAGTTGTTTGTTGTGGACAGACAGACAGACACACAGACAGTATACTTGTGGCTCTGAGGAAAGTCAGGCCCCAGGTCCAGAAACACTGGCAGGTGTCTGAAGAGGATTCAAGCCCATAGAACAGACGAGATCTCTTTTTGTAAGTCTCTGAGGAAAGGGAAAGATTTTACAACCCTGCAGTCAGGCTCTCCAATACCCCAACAGGCAGAAGGGAAAGGGTGGGTAAATGTGGCCCTGGTAATCACCAGATACCCATCAGTAGCCTTTTGATGTCCGTTGATGTGTATGATGTGTCTTAGAAAACTTAGTTTCCAAGATGAGAAATCCAGGTGTCTGGTAGCCTGTTGGCTTAGTAGGATAGCTCTGTGAGGCTGAAAGGGAAGGGCTGCTGGATTCTTAGGGACACAACAGTCTTGGCTGGTTTCTAATAGTGATTCTAACAGCGAGGACCATTAGTGTGAAATTGTGTCTGTTTAGAGGGAAGCATCAGCAAAGAGGAAAATGGTTCTACCTTCACAGGGCATGGTGAAGAAAACTCAGCCCCTGCCCAGACACACAGGTGCCTGTGCAGGAGGCCACTGGCTCTGCCATTCTCCAGCCTGGGCCACAGCTGGGTTGTCTCATGGGCATGTGTCCCCAGTGTGGGAGGATGAGGCCTCCCTGGAAGGTATGGTAAATGAGAGGTACAATTGGAGACAGACCCAGCACTGAAATTTGCACAGATTGCCCCTGCAATGGTCAAGTCAGGATCCACTCTAGGCTAAGGCTGTCCTGAACGCCTAGGACATGGCACCCATAGGAGGTGACTGACCTAAACTGAGCCCTTCTTACATTTGCACACTTTCTGGTAGCAGTCACCTCCTTATTGTAGATGTTAAAGTGGCTAAAACAGCAAGGAGAGTGGCTGGGTCAGGGCTGAGAATCTATACAGATCCCTAGCCCTTCCTAAGTGTATTCCTTCTGCCCTTATTGTGACCAAATAACTGGCAAGAGCAACTTAGTAAGGATTTATTTAGGCTCATGGTTTGAGGGGATACAGTCCATTGTGGCCAAGAAGGCAGAGCAGTACGGATGTGAGACAGTTGGTCACATTGCTCTGTTTGGAAAATGAGTGCTGGTGTTCAGAAGCTCCAACTGTGTATAGAACAGCATTGCCCACTTTAGGCTGGGTCTTCCACCTCAGTGAAACATCTCTGGAAACACCTTTTCAGACATGCTCAGAGACAAGCCGCCTGAGTGATTCTAAATCTAGTCAAGAATCTAGAGAAATGGTTCAGCAGTTAAGAATGCTTACTGCTCTCACAGAGGACATGAGTTCAGTTCCCAACACCCACATCAGGTGGCTCCAACTATTTGTAACCTCAGTTCCAGGGGATCCATTACTTTCTTCTGGACTCTCTAGACACTTGCATGAATATGGTAACTCAAAGGAATGCAACACATGCATAAACTAAATAAACAAATCTTTAAAAATAAATCCACTCGAGTTGATGCTGAAGGCTGACATTTAAATAGGAGCTACTCATGATTAGGCTTCCTCTGGTTTCCACCCTCAGTTCGGAGGACCCTGCATAGATGAGCTGAGCAAGGGGGTACAGGGACTACTCCCGGGTAATGACTTTGTTTCTGCTGGGTGACCAGATCCTTGTGGACCTGGTCGGTATCTTGTGTTCTTACCCCATGGCCTTTCTTGATGGCGTCGGCCTACACTTCTCTTTCCTTGCAGTCCAAACTCGAAGACATCAGATTAGATCGAGAAAAGGAAGCAGAGAAGATGATCCGACTCCACTTTCAGATGGAGCAGATCATCTACTGCCAGGACCAAGTCTACAGGGGAGCTTTGCAGAAGGTCAGAGAGAAGGAAGCCGAGGAGGAGAAGAATAAGATAAAGCTAAGTGGCTTCGCTTCCTCTCAAGCTTTGCAGAACTCATCAATGGCTGAGATCTTTCAGCATCTGAATGCCTACCGCCAGGTAAATGTGTGAACACCTTGGAATGGGTTTTCAGGCGATTTGTTCCCTTTGTTCCTTTGGGATTTCTGTTGTTTTTGTTCTTTTTGTTTGTTTTTCGAGACATGTTTTCTCTGTGTATCTCTGGCTATCCTGGAACTCACTCTGTAGACTAGGCTGGCCTCAAATTCACAAAGCTGGGACTAAAGGTGTGTGCCACCACTGCTGGCTCTTCCCTTTGTTTCTGTGTGTCTCTCTGTGTAGGATGCGAATCTGCAAAAGGGCTTCAGGACAACTTCATCCTTAAGTTCTGTGTGAACCTCTGGGTTATAATTCATCCAGATGAACAGGTAGTTTAGAGCCACAGACATTTGCCTTTTATGGTCCATGTGACCCTGACTGTGTGACTTAGAACATCAGCTTTATTCTCGGTTTCAGCATCCCAAGCACCTGTGATGGAGTGTGGGGCCCTTAGCACAGTGTTGGGATGCCGTGTACTCATCAAGTGGAAGCCAGGTTCTGGTATCTGTTTGGTGGGGCATACATCATGTAAGCCAAGTATAGCTGGTCCTACTCAATCAAAGACACAGGGACCTGGAAGCCACCACACAAGGGAAGTAATGGTGACTTACTAATGTACAGACTTCTGCCACTGACTGCTAGAAGGCCAGACTTGTCTTCTGACCAACCACAAGGCTCCTGGGTCTTATGGCCATGCACCTGTAGATGTCAGGTTTGCTCTCTGTCTCTGGAACTCTGACAACTTCAGGGATCCTAATAAGTGGAATAGTAGAGTTTTTATCCTGCCTTCCTCACTTGTTTCTCAGAGCACAATGACCTCAATGTCCATACATGTCATAGCATGAACCAGGGCACTTTTGTCTGCGGACATCATCCTTTCCTGTTGGACCCATTCCCACCCAAGGCACCAACATCTGGATATCTGGGGTCTCTATTCCTTTTATTTCCCACCACCTCTGAACCTCACTCCTTCCCATTGACGTTTGGAGACAGGCCACACCCGGACTATCTGTGGTTAGAGAACACATAGCCTATGTCCTGCCATAGGTTGTGCTCAAGCTGTGACTAGGTGCTCATCACTTGTCAGGCATCTTCTTACTTGTGACACAGCTGCTTAACTATTCCCAGAGGGCTGTGGTCATGGTGTGCTTGTATCCTAAAGAAGGAAAGTGAGAACCAGAGAGGCACCAACCTTGGGAAACCTTCAGTACATGCCATCTAATGAGAGAACAACCTGTCTCAGGAGAATGGGGCTGACAGCTGGGAGGAAGGATACAGTGGATGGAGACTGATTCCTTCAGGCAGCTCCTTTAGGATCCTGCCTTCCTTGCTCCTCTCCTGCCCAGAAACCTGGGTCTTAAGGGCAGGCAAATAATTGTTGACTGAGGTTTCTGTCCCATCCGGACCTGCAGCCGTTAAGTCCCAAAGAATCACACAGAGGCCTACATTAATTATAAACTGATTGGCCCATTAGCTCAGGCCTCTTATTAACTGTTATAACTTATATTAGCCCATAATTCTTGTCTATGTTAGCCACATGGCTTGGTACCTTTTTCAGCAAGGCAGTCACATCTTGTTTGCTTTGTGTCTGGCTTCCTCTCTTGCTGGGTGATGACTGCAGACTGAATCTTTTTCTCTTTCCAGAATTCTCATTGCCCTGCCTCTACTTCCTGCCTGGTTACTGGCCAGTCAGCATTTATTTAAAATACAAGTGACAGNGTCTATGTTAGCCACATGGCTTGGTACCTTTTTCAGCAAGGCAGTCACATCTTGTTTGCTTTGTGTCTGGCTTCCTCTCTTGCTGGGTGATGACTGCAGACTGAATCTTTTTCTCTTTCCAGAATTCTCATTGCCCTGCCTCTACTTCCTGCCTGGTTACTGGCCAGTCAGCATTTATTTAAAATACAAGTGACAGGGTACAGGCCATTGTCCCACAGCAAGCAATGTTCTCAGTAGAGGGGCCAGCCATTTGGAATGGAGTTGGGTGTGTCTGTGGATTATGTTCCAGTACATAGTACTCTTTTCCATTGAAAGTCCATTTGATTGATGGTCAGAGAAACTGGTGGGATCCGGAGTCTAACAGGTACCTTGGACCTACTCTGTACTAAGACACTGAGGGGGCTGAGGCCTTTATCTGCCAGGATCTCACTACTCAGAGATATATGGAGTCAGGTTCCTTTTGCCCCTTCCTCAAGCCTTCTGTGTCTCCCTCTTCCAGGAAGCTCACAACCGCATCTCCAGCCACATTCCTTTGATCATCCAGTATTTCATCCTGAAAATGTTTGCTGAGCAGCTGCAGAAGGGCATGCTCCAGCTCCTGCAGGACAAGGATTCCTGTAGCTGGCTCCTGAAGGAACGTAATGACACCAGCGAGAAGAGGAAGTTCCTAAAGGAGCGGCTGTCAAGGCTGGCCCAGGCTCGCCGCCAGCTAGCCAAATTCCCTGGTTAAGCTGGCTCTGTCCTTCCATGTGTCTCCTGAACAGTGTTTAGTGACCGAAGGGCTCATGACTTTCCTGGTAGCTATATCACCACCCTTTAGCCTCTGGCCTGGTATTGGTGTTAGCAGTCAGAAGCAAAGGGGAGCTCTCTGCTCACTCTGAGATGAGGGAGGGGAAGAGACTCTCAAAACACAGGAAGCAGATGTGTAGACAATGTCACTTTTCTGTTATGACAATGACTTCACCCTCAGAACCTTTCCCACCTTAGCCTCTACTTTCTTACCACCCTGTTTCTGTACACCCTACCAGTTTAATGAACAAGTGAGCCATGGTCTTGGGAGCTGCCTACTGTATTCCTAATGAACCACTTTTGACACTTCTCTGACTCACTTTGAATTGGGGGAAGAGCTGCACAGGACTGCCAGGGATAGAGGGCAAGTGGTAAAAATAAGGACCACTAAAGCCAACTTCCCTTGGGAATTGGGGACTACAGCAAACGGAGACAAGCTTGGAAAAACAGACAGTTGAACGCAGGCATTCTTTGTGCACATGGGTACTGGCTCACAGGGAATGCAAAGCAGTCGCAATGCGAGCAGAGTCTGTGAGAAGTTCTGCATGCCAAGCTCTGGTAGAGAAACCACCCAGGGAAAGACCAAGTCAGCTGGGGGGACAATACCTCCCTAGAGGAGCTGCAGAGTCCTTCCAGACTGGGAAGTGAGTGGATACAAGCCACACCCTCAGGCTGACTCTCCTAGAACTCAGCTCCAGATCCACACATCACGACCTGCCTTGAAGGTTAGGAAGCCTTGGGTGCAGGTCACAACACTGGCTGGGCACAGGTGCCCAATAGAGGTCCTGACACCAGGCCCACTGAAGGAACACTAAAACATCAGGAATGCTGGGCCCAGAAAGAAGACATACCTGGCAGTCAGGGGAGGGGCAAGAAGCTGAGGGACATTCTCTAGGAAACATGATTAAGGACATAGGGAGCAGAGTTCTTTTTATAGACTTCCAGAAATACTGTCTCTAGAATTGCCTGTTCCCCGGGGGAGGGGTGGGGGGTACTTTCAGATCAGCTGCATAACCACCCTGGCCCCTCCCAAACAGAGCCCACCCTATATGTCTTCTGACCCTTGAACTCTATTATCAGTGACTTTGGAAGGTTCTAGAATATGCTTACAAGAGGGATACTAGGAAGACAATGGCCACTGTCCATGTCCAATTCTAAGGACTGGGCCAGATGACACCAGTAGGTCTCCCCAGGACTGACTACTTACCATTCCTATGGTCACTGGAAATCCCAGAGGTATGAACTGAAGTATGAAGTATTGAGCCTCCTATCACGTAAGATTCTGGGGAAACGGGCAGGGAGTCTAAACATCTCTGACTCAAGTGTGTACCCCTCCAGCTGACACAGAATTGACCTCTTGCTTCTGAGAGCTGCTCAGTGCCCGATGGCTGAGGAATTCTTCATGCCCAGATCCCTCCTCTGTATAACCCCAACCCCAAGCTAGCTCCATCTTCCAGGGACATTAGATTCTGATGGATCAGAAACAGTCAGAGGCATCCAAGTATCAGACGGACCTTGCCTGGCTGCACTGCTTTCCTGGATGGGGCAAACAAGAGTTTATGCTACAAAGAAGGGAGTTTATGGGGAGGTAGCCTGCTGGGTGTGACTCTCTCAAAGGGCTAGGAGGATGTTCCTTTTGGGCCATAAAGAACAAGGGTCTGGGGTCTATCCTTGTGATCAGAACCCAGAATGAGAACTCTAGGACACCTCTATGAGCGTCTAGCACTGGGAGAGGCCAGGCTCAGGCCAAAGCTTGTCAGGGCCCCAGGACGACAGCCATGTCCCAGCTATTGTCACCTGCTGTGTATTACCTGCATGACACGCTCCTATCAATGACGCTAAGAAAACTTGCAGTTTATCTTCTTATGGACCCTCACTGTAGGAAGGATGAATGTTAAAGACAGGGACCTTGGTGACCATTACTAAGGGAGGAAGCAGGTTTAGTGCAGCAAGAGGAATAAGAAGGGAATGCAGTCGAATGCTTCGGTTTTTCAGAATAGGCGGGATGGCACACTGCAGGAGCTCAAGCATGCTGTATGATGGGAATCCACATGAACCTTGTTTCAAAGGCCTTGTGGAGACAATGTTCTCGATGAGGAGAGCTTTCTGCTTTCTATAAATCCTCTGCAAGTGGAGCGGACACTTGCCACCAGCCAGCCAGCACCCCCCCACACACACAGCAAGTCTGGTCTCAAGGAGGGAAGCTGATGTGCGCATAACCCAGTAACAGGTGACAAGGAGCCCAAGAGGGACACAGCAGAGGTGCTGGCTTATCAGATCCTTTATTCTCCTCCCAGGGAACCTAGCCTTGTGTTCAGGTCAGGCAGTGTTCCAGCTTGTGCTTCAGGTACCGCCACTGCAAGCTGACGCATTTGGGATGAATTAGCAGCTCTCTGAGGGGAGACCTAAGGATTCTTTCCAAGTACAAAAATTAAAGCCTTTGCCAAATTCTGCACCCAAGTGAACTGGGCCACATCATACCATATAGACACCCCTCAGTGCTGTGATTGGACAGAGTTATACCAGGCAGGTATGTCTCTGGAATCATAGACTTGGCCTGAATGGAAAATAGCTTTGAAATCAGGGACCCAGGGACATGAGCTTGGGGTAGGAATGTCATCCCCAAACTCAGCCAACCAGTGATCATTTCAAGGCTGGGTTTAGCTTCCTTGCCCAGCTATGAGAAGCTGCCAATGTTGATTTTCACTCTAATGAAAGACTGGGTTAATTTACATTCAGAAAATTAATAGTGTTGTTTAACTATACCGGCATGAGTGTTTCCCTCTTCTCATTGTTTTTGCCGTAACCTTTCAGGTGAAGTCGGCGTCATTCACAAATGAAACCAAATTATGAAATTTGCTGGACAAAGCAAACATCCCAGCTTCTTTACCCAGGGTAACACATTAAACCAGCATCATTCCTTACTGTCCCCAATGTCTGATTTGTGAATTTCTCTTGTTAAAGGTTTAGGAGCAACCTCAAGGCAGAAATCTGCAGCTCCGAATGGGCATCCCCAGCGGAGGCCAGCAGCTGGCGCTTTGCTTGCTGTTCAGCACACACTGGGGCAAATCCTTCTCACAGCTATTTAGTTCCCTAAATTGGACTTTAGTGTGTTTGCATTTTCATCGTAATTTTGCTGCCACACAGCTCTGAACACAGGGTTACATAGCTGTGATGTATCTTTAGCCCAACAAGACATCTGATGGGAACATGTTTGGGGATGTTTTTGCAGGCTGAGCTATGAGGCTGATGTGAGTTTAATGGTGAGGAACCTACAGTTTATGTTAAGTATGATGTTTAGGCCTAAAGATACAACTCAGTTGATAGAGTGCTTGCCCAACATCCAGAAAACTCTGGGTCCATTCCCAGTACCACATAATACGCTGTGTGGTGATGCATGCCTGTGATTTTACCTCTTTGGAGGTAGAGGAAAGAAGGAGGTCAAAGTTATCCTCAGCTACGTTGAGTTTGAGGCTATCCTGAGGTAAGACCCTGGTGGAGGTTAGACAAGAACGGGGAAGAGGAAAGAAACAGAAATGGTGTCAAGGGAGAAACACATGTGCTAAGAACTCCAAGCAGAGTAGTTTTTAGTTCTTATGTGGGAGATCACATCCATCATTCTCCTCGTAGGCCCCCACTTCAGGGCAGAGGAGTGAACACTGTGTGAGGCAGCACTGCTGACACCATGAACCATCTGGGGTTTTGGGAAGAAGCCATAGCGTATAGATGCTGGACTCAGTCTGAGGATGTGGGGAGCCTGGAGCTATGCTCCAGAGCTAAGGGCCTCCATATGACAGCTGACACAAATAGGATTTACCAGGTGCCTGTTCTGCTCCTTTCTAGGACCAAGGGGCTGTGAGGGACAGTTGAGAAGGAACTGAGGTGGAGAGGTAGTAATGGTGGCTCTTGGAGTCTGGCTTTGGGGGTGCTGTGTTGGGAAGCTGGTAAAGATCTTACAGGAGTCACTGGAAGACATTGGAAGAGTCCAAACACAGGATCCAACCAGGGCTGGGCTGGTGTTCCGACAGGATCTTTCCCCAACCCAGCAGCGGCTCTGACATCCTTCCCAAACTATTGCAGCCTGGCCCTGCCCCTGGGGCACAACCACAGATCCAATAAGTAATGGAAAAAATTATAAATTTTATTTATATATTTCACAGTGGAAACTCAGAACAGACATAAAGCAGGAAACAACCAACCAAGAGCACAGAGAGGAAGAGCTGAGGAGGGGACACTTCAAGGTGCTTGCACATTTAGTATGGCATTGCATCCAGAAAGTCCCTGGGTGTTGCTCCAAGAGGAACCATCATGGAGTAGATGGCCCTCCCCTGGATAGGAGTCCCTTTGCAGAAAAGATGGAGTCCCAGTTATGACCCAACCACTGTTTTCTGGATATCTGGGCAGGGGAAAGGAGGCAGAGCCTCACCAGAGGTAAGGCACTAATACTTCATCCCAGATAATTCTGGGATGGTCTTCCTGGTGAAAACCCAGGAACAGAAGAGAACATAGAACAATGACTTCTTCTTTTTCATCTTTGTCCCACACTAAGGACTTCCAATCCCATCCCCATTCTAGAGAACAACCTCACCATCTGGAAGAGGTCTGAGGCACAATCACACAGTTCAAATGGAGGTTAACTCTAGCCATCCATCTGGGCTAGTGTTCTAGAAGCAGCGAGGTAGTAAGAGGAGAAACATGACCCAGAAGCAAGGTGAGTGGAATCATGGGTCCCTGATTTTGATGGACCTCATCCTCCAGGTGTCTAGGTGAACTGTACAGGCTCCATCAGGTACCCGGCCTTGCCTGTCACCAAGGCTCTGAGAGGCTGAGAAAACAGTGGTGGCGAGCAAGGAACCAGACTGAACGACATCTGGAGCTCACCCAAGGGGCAGGTGGCCAAGGGGAACATGTTGACATTAGCTTCTTGCTCTGAAGGCTCTGCCTAGGCCCTCGGCCTGGCAAAGGCTATGTCACCCTTGGAAGTGGCTGTCATGTCAACATGCAGGAGTGCAAGCCCTTTGCTCCCAGCCGTGTTCACTCTGGCTGCTAATGAAGTCATTATAGTACGACCAGCCCAAACTGCACAGCAGAGCCAGGCCACAGGCTACAGGTAGTTCTCTTTTAAGGTGTCTGTCCCAGGGCCCAAGGCCCTGTCTGGCCTCCCTTCTCAGGCCATCAGGCTACTCAGAGGTCACAATCCTTGCTCATCCAAAAGAGGCCTGAGAAGAAACCAAAAAGGATGCCTAGCATGACGGTGCCACCCTCCTCTGCATCTGGCCCTTTGTGCCCAAGCCCAGCAGGATCCCTTCTGGATGGGAGCCACAGAAGTGACCTGGGGTGGGACACTGGAGCCCGCACAGGACCAGGGAGCACAGTCAGACAAAGTCACTGTTTAATAAAGTGAAAGGCCCTTTGAGTCATCTCAAAAGGTACATTGTACACAGGAGTTAAAAATCAGCCCCTGGGTTTTCTTGCGGAAGGGTGTTGAAGAAAAAAGAAGTCAGGGACAAAGGCCACGGGGGTGGATTAGCTGTTCGCCTGTGCAGACAGGAAGAAGAAATGAGGTTACTTGCCTAACACAGACAAAGCTGCCTTTTCCCCCCAGTGATGTGAGACCCAGAGTCTGAGCACAGGCCTCACAGACTTCTGCAGGTCGAGCTCAGGTCACAGAGGCAGGAAGTGCATGGGTTTCTGCCCAGAAGCCCTGCTTGGCTCAGGACATGCTCTATCAAGAGATGTCACTTGGAGGGGTCCTCCAACCTGTGCTGTTCCCTCCCACTCAGCCTTCCTCAAAGTCATGCTGAGTGGCCTTTGGGCTTAAGAATACCTGGTGGTCAGCTCCCTACATTCTGCCCCTCTCTCTAGCCTCCTCTTTGTGCCTCTAAGCACAGTCTGGCTTTTCTGTTTCCATTTCTGCCTCTGCCAGGAAAGGGTTTCTCATGGAATGATGTGACACCCTGAGCCCAGGTGTCTCTTGCGTTGACATGGTCAGGCCTCCCGACAATGCCCCAGGCTTGGTCCCTCTTCTTTATCAGGCAGATACCAGATGTGCTCGTTCTCTAGAAACCCCTCCTATGAATATGAGTCGAAGCAGACCATCATCCTGATCCCTGGGATGGAAGGGCCTGGGGCTCTAACACTGTGTGAATGAGCCAGGAGGGCCGACTCACAGGAACCCCTTGGCTTCTTCCATGCTGTGCAAACTCCCCTGGTCCCACGCTGGCCACCCATCTCCCTCCAAACATGAAGGCTGCCCTAAGAGACCCCTCTGAGGAAGAATGCCATTCTGACTATTCCCTCATCCAACTATGTGAGTGGATGAGGGCTGGATGGGTGCCTGGCTCTGCTGACCCTTCATTAGAATGGGGAGACAAGAAAGTTCTATGAGTCCAGCTCTGCCATCAGCAATAGCAGGGAGGACAGTGAGGCTGATATGCTCCCCCCCCCATAATCACCACCACCACTACCCCCAGCCACCGCCAGAGGTATGCAGGCACCATAGGCTCAAGGATCTAGAGGGATTAGGAAACCAGAGGAATGGGGGAAGAGGAGCTCTGAAACAGAGGGGTGAAAGGTGATGCAGGAGCAAGCAGTTCAGGATATGAAAGTGTCTGCTTCCTGCCATGGTGCATTCTTCCCCGACCTGTGACTTGAGCTCAAGGAGATAGATACCCCAGGAATCGGGGATGTTACCTTCATTTGCTGGTAGATCCAGTCTGTAAATACTGTCACATTCCCGTACACTCCAGGTCTTAACACCTTGGCACAGCCAGAGCCCCAGCTCGTGTCCCCAATCAGCCACCAGATGTCATTCTTCGAAGTAACCAGCGGCCCTCCACTGTCTCCCTGGGGAACACAGCAAGTTACTGAGAAGAGAAAGGCACATGGCAGCACCCTGGCCACCATGCACCATGCAGAGAGGACAGAGTCTCTGGATATGAAAGGGTGTGTGGGTCTGTCTCCTCGGCACGAGGCAATGGTCATAGAGACATAATTCAAAAGATGAAGTTGGTCCAGGCCAGCTAGCTGTTACCAAGTGCATGGCAGATCATACTTTAACTACACCAATACTTATGCCAAACGAAATAAGTATTTCTTGAGACCACAGTATGCTTAGCACTGGCTTCTGCCAGAGGCATAAACACTGCTAGTGACCATCTTTCCCCATAGCTCTCCCAACTGGTCCTGTGTCCCAGGGAGGTATCTCTTACCCCATAAGAGCCCCATGTCTCACAGGGGCTCAATGGAAACTACACACTCCAGGGTTGAATAAAAACTCAAAATTACCTGGCAAGAGTCCACAGTGCCATTCAGGAAGCCGGCACAGATCATGGCTGGTGTGATAAGGTTGTTGTATATGTATTTATTGTTACATTTGGAGGACTCGATCAGGAATACCTTGGCAGCATTCAGCACTTCTGAGGTCTTCCCTAACAACAGAGGTGTCAGCCAGCAGATGTCTTGTGGACATCTTCCTCAAGAAGCCCACGTTCTATGTAGACAATCTCATCCCTCTCTTCTGTCCTCCCTCCCTCCCTCTAATGGTTAACATTGATTGACAGGATCTAGAATCATCTGGGAGACAAGCCTCTGAGCCTGTCTATGAGGGAGTTTCTAGAGCAGGTAAATCAAGTAGGGAAAATGCCCTAAAGATGGGTGGCACCATTGTATGGGCTGGATTCCAGGCTGAATAAAAAGGACAATGTGGGCTAAGCCTCAGCATTCATCTCTCTCTTTCTGCATCATGACTATATATACGTGACCCAACACTTTGAGTTCCTGAAGCCATGCCTTTCCCTCAGTATGGACTGCATCTCCAAACTGCGAACAATACACCCTTCTTCCCTTTGGTTACTTTCGTCAAGTATTTTGTCACAGGAGTGAGAAAGTACACTCCCTCAGTCCAGCACAATGCCAAGCCTTTCCCCTATGTGCTAAGTAGGGTTAATCTGATGTTTTCTGTTAATCATACAGGGAAAAAGTAAGTCACATAACTTGGGAAGATTGTCCAAAGTCATTAACCACTGAATAACAGAACTGAAATTCAAATGAAGAGGTCCCACTGTGGAAATCAGCATCCTATCCTGATGGCCCAAAGCCTCACCTTTCTCATAGGTGGCCCCCCACCCTGAAATCCAGCACGCCTGGGCTGGATCCAGCATCATGCCTGGGTTCGGTAGACACACTGGCTTCACTACATCTGTTTAAAGAAGAATAGTGGGTGAGTTATCCAGGTCTAAGGGCCTCTGTGAGAGTCTCTCCTGACTGTCCAATGTCTTGCCCCTGCACGAAACCCAGGTTCCCATGAGTCCTGGACCTTGTTCCCAACCTGGCAGGCCTGCTTTTGGACAGTTCCTATGGTCATTTGCTATTACATTTAGAATTAAGTGCTGACTCTGTTTCTAAAACACAACACACAGGCTCTGAGTGACAGAGGAGGAAATGACTGGTGACGGCCATTGCTCAGAAGCTGATGGCTTTGCCCCAAATCCATACCATCTCTCAAGAATCTGCTATTTTGAGTGTGAGTTGGTCCCCCAGCTTGAATGCTAGCACCTCAGAGGAGAAGTCTGTCATTACCTGTAGATTCTAGAAACTCCCATGCTCTTGCATAGACTAGAAAAGGGGTAATAAGCTAAGGAAGAGACTGGGGATGTGGCCTAGTTAGCAGAGTGCTTGCCTAGTGTACACAAAGCCCTGGGCTCCATCCCCAGCACCTCATAAAACCAGGCATGGTGGCACATGCCTGTAATCCCTGCACTCAAGCGGGGGAAGCAAGAGAACCAGAAACTCAAGGTCATACATGGCTACTTAGAAGGACCAGTTTAAGCTACATGAGAACCTGCCCCCCAAAATAAAAATATACTGTATACATTGTTAAAATCTCAAACAATGAATTTAAAAGTATATGCTTAAAAATGAAATAGAGCCTAGCAGTGGTGGCCCATGCCTTTAATCTCAGCATTTGAAAGGCAGAGGCAGATGGATCTCTGTGAGTTCGAGACCAGCTCAATCTACAAAGTGAGTTCCGGGACAGCCAGGGCTACATAGAGAAAGCCTGTCTCGAAAAACCAAAAGCGAATGAATGAATGAATGAATAAATAAGGAAATAGTTTACAGACTATTTTTAATGAACAAAATTATTAAAGTTTTTTTAAAAATACATTATTACCATTTCTGTGATTCTTAAATGTTTACAAAATATTGGAGAGAAAACACATTTAAAAAAAACTAAGAGTCTACATTTCAATTTTAAAGTATCCTGCTTTCAGAACATATTTGTTTAAAAAAGAAAAAAAAACAGTTTTCTTAGGAGAGATGGCTCAGTGGTTAGGAGCACCGGCTGCTCTTTCAGAAGACCATGTTTGATTTTCAGCACTCACATGGAGGCTCACAACTGTCCCAGGGAATGTGACACCCACCCTCTTCTGGCCTCTGTGGGCCCCAGGCATGCAAGTGGTGCACAGACATACACGCAGGCCAGACAACCATCACATAAGAGTTAAAAAAATAATTTAAACATTTTTAAAAACAGATCTTCATAAATTATCAGCCAGAAAATGGCCTCAGCAGAAGAGGGTGTTGTCCCATAGGGAGACAGTAAGCAGTGTTTGAAGCTGGCTCTGACCCAAACAACTAGAGGGTGTTACTGCCCTCAAGTGGAATGAGCCTCACATACCATTCAAAGTCAGAGGCGTCTGCAGTTTCATGAGAGCGATGTCGTTATTCTTGGTCTTGGAGTCGTAATTTGGATGGGAAATCACTTTTGCTACCTGGTGTCTTTTTTCGTAGTACATGTGATACTGATTCAAAATCCCCGCGAACGCCGTCCAGTACCTCGGTTTGTTGAGGGGTCTGGGAGACAGGGGAACAGCATACAGAAACTCAGGACCACAGATATGAGGTGCTCCCTCCACATCTTTAAAACACATAAGCTGAGGTCTGGAGTGAGATGAGTACCCCAAGCCACAGAGTACAACTGTGTGGCAGGGTGCTCCCCTCTTTCCTCCCACCTCCTACAGCACCCTGCTGCTGAACAGGTCTCTGAGGATTCTGTTCCTTCTCCCATTCTCTGCACAAGACCACAGTAGGGCCGGTACGGTTCTGTGAGACTTAAAATCACATTTCTGACAAGACTGTCGCACTAATCTTTATATGCCAGAGCATTTACTGACACACTGCAGGTGCTTACTACATGCCTACCGATGGACGCGCTTGGAGTCCGATACCGGTCACGCTCTTCCTTGCATCTGGGATTTTCTTTGGGATTTTAGAAGAGCTTGAACTACCAGAGGGACCTCAGAATCTGGGATTTAAGAGGAAGAGATGGACGTTCCCTAACTTCCCAGTGGTGCCTGGGAAGAGGAGGAGGGCACTCCTGTGTGGCAGATGCAGCTGCAGGCTGAGAGACACTGAGTCATCTTTCCAAGGCCACACAGCCAGAGAACGGCTGGGCCAGGAGCTGAGCCTCACTTAGGACAGCAAGTGCCCAAAATCTGTCTAATAAAGAATCTGCGATGCTGGAAGAGGGGTATACTCCTGCACTCAGGAGACTGACGCAGGAGAATTGCCCATTGAGGCCAGCCTGAGCTACACAGCAAAATCCTTGGGAAGGAAGAGAGGAAAGGAAGAGAGGAGTAACGGTGGAAGAAAAGAAGAGAGGGAGGGAGGAAGAAGGAAGAAAGAAAAACAAAATGGGAACAGTATCTTGGCAAGAGCTGACACTAGGCAGTATGGCTGTCCTCACAATTCTAGCCCCTCTTGAGCACAATGCCAAGACCAAGGGTGTATATACAGGCGCCCAGAGAACCTACTAGGGTAATGTGAGGTTGTCAGAGTGGATTTTGCCCTGAGATACACACCCAGGAGAAATAAGACTGACAGAGAGGAGCTCCTAAAACATAGACAGAGTTAAGAAAATGGTAATCTGGTCACAGTTCTGTCGGTGAGCATCCCTATCCTAGGCTGGGATGCAGCAGCAGACAGGAGAGACCACATGCGCATTTGTCTAATGAGTGGATGAGACTGTACACCTGCAGGGCATATGTTCCCCACCCAGCAGCACCCACCCCATTATACACAACATAGCAGCTGCCATACAGCTTGCTGTGGGTCCCCTGGTGCTAGAGCCACACTCCAAACCCAGGAGTCTTGGCCATGTGACTCCACCCTGCCATCCCAGGCCTCATAGAATATAAACATACTCTTCTACACAGTGAGCGGCTGTCACAATCCAGTCGGGGGTGATGATGGAGCCTCCACAGACATGGGTGTCTTGGACGTGCAGGCTGACCTGCCAGGGCCAGTCTCCTGGTGAGGCATTCGATCCACCCACAATCCTGCTCTGGCGACTCACTGAGCGGACCCCACACTCTGAGGGTGACAAGCACATGCTAGGTGTTAGTCAACAGGAAACACCAGGGGCAGCATACAGCCAATCATACGTACTTAACTCTGCTGCCTTTCTTTGGCTTCCCCAGGCAATGGGGCTGATGGGAGGTGGCTGATGGGAGGTGGCTGTCACTGCCTCTCTTTCCCTATTTTTAGGAGTCTGAATAAGCAAGTGGGAAGGATCGTTTCCTGGTTGGAGCACAGGCTAATTCTTATAGGTACCCAGTTCCACTAGATCTCTGATAGGCATGATTGGGAAGGTCCTGGGTAACAGGCTCCTCGGGAAGAAGGATACAATCAGGGTCTTCCCACGACTTCTGGGCAAAGAAAAGGGTGGTAGATGAGGCCAAAAGTCACTGAGAAGATTAGTGAGGGCTTCAGCCTGTGCTAAAAAGGGGAGATGAGAGGAGGTGAGGTCATGTGAGGGGCTGCGTGAGTAGATAAGAAAAGGTTAATAGGGGTGAATGAAGTAAGAAAAAGGTTATCTGCTGACCAGTTGACTGAGAGGAAATCTACTCCAGAGTTAGCAGCCCCTGCTGGCCTGAAGCAGGGGTGGAGGG